>JAJQOW010000412.1:55000-118451 GCA_037975125.1 Latrodectus hesperus | reverse complement strand
TTCTTATACTGATAAGTGTAAGCTCTGAGATATAGATAACAAATTTAAAATTGATAAATAAGCATTCCTTTAAAACAAGAATGCTATATAGGGAATACTAATGTTAGATTATTAGAAAAAGTTGATTAATTTACTCATTAAAATTTGCAATAAAGAAATTGAAAACAATTTTTTAATTGAATGAATTTATAATTTGTGTAAACTTAGATATTTTTGTTTCTTCTAATACAACTGAAAAAGTTAGTTTCAATACTTTTTTAATAATATAGATTTGATATGTTAAAAAAATGTGGTTGTTATTAAGTATATACAAATTGACATACTTGGTAATTGGGAAGACATTACAATTTCGTATTAAAAAACTTATGAAATTAATATTTTAAGACCTGATATCTAAATAACAATCACAAATGAAAATCTTACTGTACTTTGGTTTTTCAAATTTTTCCTTTAAAAATATTTATAATTAAATGTTGAATGCAACATTCCTGTTCTCTTTTTGAAATGCTTGAATAGTTGAACATTTGGGCTTTTTTCAAAACCTTTAATATGATTTTCAACTAGTTTTTCCTTATAGAGTATTTGCCTGTTCTATGTTTTATATATCTTTTTACGATTTTGTGTTTATACTTTTTAGTACTCTGATCTGAAATGTTTTGAGTTATGGCTAATATCTATAAAAATATTTATTAGAATACTTCTGTTTTAAACTTTACAAAAATAAATTTGAATATTTTTTCTAATAGCTTAGAAAAATTATAAACTTTCTTGTTTTGGTCATTTTTCTAAAACCTTTTGGCTATAAACATTTGTGACTTTAATTTATAGGGTAACAAAGTCATGTTCATTGATTGCTCCACTGTGTCAAGGCACCGTAATTTCTACTCCTTGTGATAAAAGAAAAATCCTAGTAACTAGGCATTAAGGAAAATTTATCTTTAGTTATTAAAGTGGAGGTTATAGTGTCAAATTACTTTTCGAGTTAAATTTAAATATTTTGATGGAAAATCCAGAAGATAAAAATTTAGGCAAATTAAAAGTTGATTTCAGTGCATGATTTTCTATTTTCTTTCCTTTTAAAAACCTACTTCCAAATGAGTTTCTATTTCAAGACTGAGGAACTTAAGAGTAGCTAGCTATGGAATATTTATTGAAATTTCAATCTAGAATATTTCATTGGACATCTGATTGTTTTGCAAGAAACCCTTTGTTTTTTCGGTTACTTCTTTCTGTCGTGTTCAAAATTCATGGTGTATTGGTCTCCATGACCTTAGTCTACTTATAAAATTAGTGTCTTCATTCAAAAATCTTCTTGAATTAATTAAAAATGTTAAACTTCACAAATTTTATCTTGAATTCTATAGAAATGTTTTTATAGGACATAAATTTTGAAATTCAAACATGTATGAAATATTTAGCTATAAATTCTTTTACGTTTTAGGCGAACTTTGAATAAAGATAAGAATAAAAAACCCAAAACCACTGGAGAACTAGAGATGGAGAAAGTACAAGAACTACAAAATGAAATGTTTCAACTCTTAAGACTTAATGAAATTAATTTCAAGAGACTAAAGGAAAACAAAGTAAGTATTTCAATTTGCATTTACTAAATAGTTTGCAAAAGTGCTATTTAATATTCTTATTGATATTTATAATCTTCAGATAAAATTATAAACTTCTTTAATCTTTTTCTAGGCTCCTTATGTAATGCACAAATTGTTTGACAAAAAGATTAAAGCAAAACCTAAAATTTTAAATGAACACACAGTTAAAGGTAAATGAAATTTATTTTTAATTTTATTATATAGTGAACAGAATATTAAAGGACTGCTATGGTTTTAAAATAACTTCTAAATTTAACTTTTAAATTCTGCTTTATCAAAAGTTCCTTAAACCTCCTGATAGAATCTAGGAAAAGATTGCTTAAACTCGTTTATTTATTCATTCAAATTGTTTAGCTTAATTGTATATTTATGTGTTAACATAAATGTACTTATAAACTTTGCCGGTTAACAGACTTTTGAAGAGTTAACTAATTTGGAAAATCTATATAATATGTTGATGTAAAATATCATTTAATGATCTTTTTGCTGACTTGCATTTGACTATCTTTTTAATTTTCGAATAATATCTTAGAATGGTTTGTTCAATTTGTTATATTTTAACAAAAGCTTTTTCCCAGTTTTAACATATTTTTATTTGTTTCTCAGGACTTCAGCCAGCTAGCAGAAAATTAAAAGATTTTGAAAAAAACAGGTAAAAATTTACTGTAAAAATATCAATAAATCAGATTCATTTATCCTTTTATGAAAGGTAAAAGAAGTTTTACTTAAATGTTAAATATATTTTTCAAGTTTTAAACTTTGTATTTCAAATTCTCGCGTTTGAGTATTTAACCAAATTTTGCTATGGCTAAGAAGTAAGCAAAGTTTTAATTCTTAACCTGACTTTGTGTTTTATTCACAATTAGTTTAACTAAATGCAAATGAAACTTTTCAAAATACTATTGACTAGCTTCATTTTTCTCTGAACTCACTCTGATGCAATAAATTCAGCTGACTCTTCCAACACAATTTTAATTTTTTGCAATGGTTTTGAGTCTATTTTAAAGTTTAGGTTTTAGTCCACTTAGCCTTTATGTGGGAAATAAAATTCTTATTTTAATGAATCGTATTAATGCATACGACTAGTTAATTACAAAAATAATCTTAATCGATTGATGCCTGAATAACAAAATAACCATTTTTTCTGGTCAACAAAAGAAATTTCTTAAGTTGTCTTAAACATATTACCTATACACATTAAAATTTGAAATGATATTTGAGTGATAAAATTATGTTATGAAACTAATGTATTAAACTCAATATTTAGAAAATTTCTATGGTTAAAATAATAAAGAGATTGTACTATATCTAGTTTGTGTTTTAATATATTTTTGAATCAAGGTTTTAAGTACTTACTACAGAAATTAAAAAATTGTAAAGTAATAAAGTTTAAATATTTCAATGCTTATAAAGCTTTGTAATTATTTGCTTCATAAATCCAAATTCAGTGTAAGTTGATAATATATTTTGCAAAAGATTTTTATATCTATTAACTTATCATTCTGGTATTGAAAGAAAAAGTTTTGAATATCTGCTTAGAAATTGTATTTTTAAATAGCCAATTTCTTAAATTTATATGGAATCGATATAATTATACAAATTGAATATTTTGGTTTTATATTTGTTGTGTAATATTTAGATTTCGAAATGCTATATTTGTCTGAAATTTCATTTTTATAGCCAAATTGGACTTCATGGTGAAAGAACAGCATCCAAAACAGATGGTATCCAAAAATTTAAAAAAATAAGTAAAGAATTACAAGCCATTCTGAATCCTGAACCTACAACCACTAAAAATTGTTCAAAGGCATTACGTGATATTAATACAGATGAAGATTTGATTAGTCTTAAAAAGGTATTTTAATTCAGATTTATCCATTGTGTTATGATTTATAAGTTTATATTGTCATAGAATAAAAATGTATAAAATTGAATTTTAAAGGTACCTTTTTCGAAATGTGATGGTTACAAAGGTTTGAAGTTCTTCCCAACTGAAAATAAGAAAACTCTACCTCGTCCTTTTAGCTTTGACAAAAGCTATAATACTTCTCAAAATGCCAGCTTTATATGCAAAGAAAATGGCAAAGTAAGTTTTACTTCACCATTGTTTTGAATTGTATACAGCACCAACATGTTATGAAATAATATTTACACCTAAATTTTTAAAGGTATTTTACTATTTTTAAAACACACACACACAAGAAACTGTTTATTATGAATGTTTAAATTCAACTTGTGTAGTTTTAAATATAGTCTCTCAAACTTTTTGCGTATCTACAGTAATTAGAAAATAACTCAATATTATTTGTTTATGGGTTCTAATCGCAACTTGGGATTACTATTTGGAATCACTTTATACTGTAGGTCCCAGTTTAATTGTCGTCATGTGTAAAAAAAAAATGACCGTTAAACTAATTGATAACAATATTTTTCGTTTTGACAACACGGTGAGAGTTTCATAATTAGCTTCTATCAATTGTTACAGTTTTAGAAATGAATGCTGTGGCTGTCATCTCGAAATAATTTATTACTAATTCTGTTTTTTTTAATTATAGGGTTTTTTTAAATATATATTCTATCCAAATTATTTTTTATGTGCAGTTGTTCCTAAATAACATGCTAGTAGGATTCAATATTAAGTCCTGTATCATTTCATGGGTTCAGCGATTATCATATTAACACATCTTCCATACTGTAGTCACATTTGGAATTACATTTATCAAAATTCCTATTTTTCTTTATCTGGCAGAGCACTGCAATTTCTTCCAAAATTTCTCTACGATTTGAATATATGAACATAAGAGTGACCTATATTTCTAAATGACCTATGTTTCTAAATGTCTGATGTGCTAAATGTTATAAAAGTTAAACACTTCATTTAATCCAAATTTTTAAAATTTTATCAATTTAGTTTTCTTACATCATCTTCACTCTTCATTTGTGTCAAAAATCCATTCTTTAGTGAGCAATTGGCTTATGAAATGTTATGTCATTAAAATATTTATATTTTAAAATGTATTAATATTTCTATTTGCATATATTGTAATTTCGGAATACTGCTAAATGTTAAAATATTAACCACCGTATTTTAAAAATTGTGTCAGTAAAAAGGAATTTTATAACTAAAATGAATGTCATTGTTATCTTAGATTTTAGTAAATATATCTTGCTAAACAAAACTTGTTATCTGTTTTAAATTTCTTAAATTGGTTCTTTTATTCTTCCAAAAATTAAGAATTTATTTTTTCGAAGCTTGCCGTAAAAAAGACACTGGGAAATTTACGGCTTATATGAAGGATAAAAACCACTTGTGTAAATTTATGCAAAAATGCTAGCTACAACCCCTTTTTTTGGGTAGAAGAGAACAGATATGTATGAGAGATAAAAATGTGTGCAAACATCTGCTTTTGTAACTGCATATGCAGAGTTAATTGTCTAAATTTTATAATTTTAATTGGTCATTTTTTGTAATCTGACTCAGTTGTAAATATGTAATGCTAATCTGAAGCTTAAAATTTTGTTAATTTTGTTATATATGTAATCTGGGTTTAATTAAACCTACGGAGAATAAAATAGTTCTATAAAATTCAGTAGCTTTGAATATTGCAAAATCCATTGTTTAGAACAGTAGTCACTAAACATAGTGCTTCTGAGCTGTTAACCATTTTTAAATCCTATTCTGCACTATCAACTGGATGAATTGCCAACTTTTAAAAAAATCATCAACTTGATGTCTATAGACTAATTTCTAAGGAAAATGTAATCTGTTTTAGTGTAACTGTATCAGAAAGAAAATTAAATTAAATCATAGACAATAAAGAAATTGAAGTGTTAGATAAAATTTGCTATTACACTTATTACTAACTTGTCACTTATGCGAGAAGGACGGAAATTGCATAATCTTGTCAATAAGTTTCTTAACAATGGAAGAGAAAATGGGTATAGAATTCTTGCATAAAAATTATCCAAGTTTGCTCATCAGTGAGTCTTTCTGTTTTTATTTTTTAATAAATTTCAATGCTTAAAAAAAGAAATTGCTCGCAGAGTTGAGTGATGCCTTCACATAAATCTGGTCTAACATTTTTCAAAGAGCAAAAGGGGCCAAATATTTTTACAGTTAAGTAAGTGATTTTATAGATAATTAATCCATTTTTAAAATTATTCAGCTCCACTTCATTGTAGCATTAATCTTGAATCAATTTTTCATTACAGAAATTGATTCTGAGGATTTTCTCTAACTCAAAAAGACTATTTAACAAAGTAATACCAAAATCCATTTGACATCATAGCAGTGTTTGTTGAATTCACTTCTCAAATTTGAAATTTTAATATTTTATCAAATCTCAAACAACCAGAATATTAACGTGGTCTTTTGAAAATGCCTTTGCCAAATCGATTGTGAACTGTCTAGTGATCCCTGGTTCAAAGTATAAAATAGCTTCTCTTCCTAGGACTTTTTTATTTCTGAAACTGTAAAAGAACGGTCCTAGATCTCTAAAATAGAGAAGTAGCAATTTATTATTGCTTGAAGATATTTTTAACATAATTTGTTTGGAACATACTTAACATATTTTCCATGAAGACTTAATGCAATTATTTAAATTATGACTTTTAATAACATATTAAGAATGATTATGCAATAATTAAAAGGAATTCATTGTACAACATTAACTCAAATCTATTTTAATCTGCTTATTTATTGAACATGCCTTTTATATTAATTTAAATTCCTATCAATGTAATAAAATGTTTTACTCTTTTTTTATAGGAAATTGATGGCTGAATTATAAGAATTTAATGCATGATAAAATTGGAAAAATGTAACTGTATATATAACAGACTTATAGTGTAGACTCTTTATGTAAATAAACATCTGTTGCCTATTTTTTCGGATATTTATATGCTTTTGAGACTTTAAAAATTGTATAAAAGAATTGTGTGAATAATTTTTCATATATTTTATTTCTTTTATTTGAAATTATAATTTTTAGTAGCAAGAACTTTTATTTTTCATTCTCAACCTATATCAAAAAAGTGTTAGTGATATAAGAATTAAATTATGTACTGAATTGTGGTGTGTGAACTATATAAGTTGTGATTGTAATAACTTTTAATAAAAGTATTTTATACTCAACTGTGATATGTTTTTGAAAACTTATCTCAATAAATTTTACTAAGCATAAGAGGGTCTCCCATACTTCAGAATAAAATCTCTATAATCAAAATATTACAGTTTATTGATTTTTATAGATTCCTCTAAAGTGTTATTTAAAATTTAATGGGTTTCCAAAACAATTGTGAAATGTTTGTTTCAGATTTAATTTCTGGTATTTTATGTAATTAAGGCCAAACTTCTTTGTTCCTAATTGTATCTCAGTATTTAAACTTTGCACATACAATTTTTGAAAACAGTCAACACTTAGTCAATTTACTTAACTCGCTGTATATTTAAATAATATTATTGGGCTTGTGTGTGTGCAATACTATAAGAATATTTGAAGAGAGCTTTAATGATTTGCACTTGACTGTTAAGAAACTTGTTAGTGAGTTGTTAATCTATTGACTACTTGTTTGGATTTAATCAAATTAACAAGTTTGTTAGTTTTCATTTGGCTTGTCACTAATTTTATGTTAATATTTAAATAATTTATTGTATTAAAAAAATACTCAGTACAACTTTACTTTCTGTAATTTATTTTCAAAGTACTAATAATAAAAATATCAAACATTTTTTGCTAGTTTATTTAAATACTTTTCCAATTCAAAATTTTCCATCATGAATATTTTTATTAAATTAAAAATTTTCTTTAAAAATTAATATCTTATAAAAACGTTAGTAATATATATTGATTTATTTCATTTGTGATGTATTTTAAAATAGTTTGTTTATTTTGTCTTGCACTCTTTTTCTCTAACCAACCAAAGCTTGTTTGAAGAAGACTGTTTTTTTTATCTAGCAATCCATATTTGACTTATTACTTTCGCCAACTGATTAACAATTGAATTAATAAGTCTTCATAATATACGTGCACACACGTGCCATACATACATATATATTTTAATAAATCAATTTTTAAACTGTCACTCTGTCTTTTTTTCAGTAATATTTCTCGTATTGATTAACCCCACCTTTGCATTATTTTAAAGAAGTAATTTATTGATTTTTCTTGTTTTCCAAATGCTGAAAAATGAAATTTATAAAAAATAAACTGTCTTGATTATATCCGATGCTTTGAAGTGTCATAACTTCCTTTTTACTGAGCATTTCCCAGGATCTGCTGACTCAATAATCGTTATGTTTAACAAATCGGTCACAAAATAGTAAAAATGGCATGAATCTTAAGAGATGTAAACCATGTAAGTAACAATTATCACATTAAAGACCTATAGGGAGATAACGTGCAATATAAAATGATTAAAAAAGTTTTTATCTCTTATATTTATAAGCAGTATGACATGAGATATACTTAAAAGGGGATGTAGAACACAGGTATGATACACAATACATAAAATTCACTGTGGAATAAAATTGTTCTGCATTAAGTTTTTGAAGAGTTATTCAGTATAAAATATTAAGAGAAATGTCGCTATTATCAAAAAGATAACAAATCTCAATTGAAAATCAGTTTTAAGTGTAAATAAATTGGGGGGAAATATGTAAAAAGGAATAAGTATGTTGCATGATAAGCTTTGAGTGATGCAATTAGATTGTGGAAGAATTGCTCAATTGTAAGGAAATGATCAGTACTTTTGACATATGCATAGCTTAAGATCTTAGCTAATGAAATAAAAGACCACAAAAATATATATACAATCCTAATATTTTAACTAAAGTACTTAAAATTTACTGCTATCTAATTTGAAATGAATTTAAATTATTTTAAAATCAAAGATAAAGGAAATTTTCTTCTTAGAGTTGGGTTTGTATGTCATTGAGCACCTCTGCTTTTATCAGCATTTTGTACTATTAACTCCAAACCCAATGTTTCCTAGTTCCAGTTGCTCGGTTCACCCACTTTATTAATAAAGACCGATAACCCTTTCATGGAGTCAAGGTGTAACTCTTTAGTATGGATGATGCCTAAAGAAGTTAATCAAGGGAGGACAAGAGCCTCGCATTCGTACATGATATGCTTGGCCGTTTCCTCTTGCGTATGACATTTCCTGCAGATAGGGTCTTGCTGAAACAGTCCCATTTTATGGAGGTGTTTTCTGAAATAGTAGTGCCCAGTTATGAAGCCTGCGATTAAACGTATCTTCTGCCTAGAGCATCTTAGAATTTCAGAGGCAATCCTCGCTGATGATCCACAGATCATACTTTTAGCGTGGGTTTGACCAGGAGTGTTGAGCCAAGCTTCATACATCTTCCGTTTTTTCCCTCTAAGAACATTGGTTTTTGCAGTCTTCAAATTGATCCCACAAAAAGCTTCTGCACCGATGGGAGCAAAAGACGCTCCTTGTTTAGCAAGTTCATCAGCCCTTTCATTACCTTCGATACCTTTGTGCCCTGGCACCCCTACAAGGATCACCTGGTATGGAATTTTATTAGTATTTCTTCAATTCTCTCTTGAAATTTGCCAAATAGAATCATCTTAACTCTTGACCAGGTTTCATACAACTCCTTGAGACTGGAATTTGAAAAAAATTTTTAGGGCCCTTGAAACTCCTGGAATTTCGACTTAACTCTTGAAAATCGTGAATAACTCCTGGAGTTTTTCCTTACCTTTATGCATTTTTTTTTGTTAGAGAATATAATTTTTTAAAATTTTTATTGAAATTTTCTGAAAACTGAATTGAGTCGAGTGTTGAGAGTTACCACTGGATAGCGGCACGCTCTATAGTAGATTATTTTATTTATAACTGTTGATTAAAATAAAGGTTCAGTTCAGCCACAATAATTTCATGGTAATTCAGTTTAATCAAGACCGCATGTAGTTTTTAGATTTATGTGTGTGAAGTGAAGTAATCACAGATTTTGATAGATTATTTTACTGTTTATATATATAAAATTCTCTGAATATTAATATTTAAATATAAACTTTTTGTGAGGGAAAATATTCCTTGATGAAAATTGTGTAAAGGCTGAAATTATTTAATATGCCTGGTGGAAAATGTCATTAAATGACCTGTGGAATCTGGAAAAGCTATATATATATATATATTGACTTCTGATATTTGTATGTATATATAACCAAAAAATGTGAACATCTATTAAAGATGTTTAATAACCTTTATTTTATACAGTGTATAATATATTTATGTAATTTATACAATATAAAGAATATTGATTATTTAAATAAAAATTCTTTCATAGCTGTAAATTCATTCGAGAATTTTGAAGTAATCATTAAATATAATTGTGACTTAAATAAAAAAATATTCTCATTAATTTTTGCAATTTATTTCTATTTACAAATGTAGTTATAATTATCTATATGCAAACAATTTTTGTGAATATTTGGTTAAGAATAATTTTAAAATAAAAAAATATTTAAGAGAAGAAAGTTGAAACTTTCAACTCCTTTAAAAAATTTATGTATTTTTTCCATCAAAAAAATGTTTAATACATAAATCAAATGGAAGTATTTTTTTAAAATAATTTTAGGCTAGGCAACAAGCAAAATGTGCGATCTAAAAGTCCTCGTAAATAATAAGTCCCTAGGAACAATAGAAAATAAAAATTGATTGAAATTATAACAAAAAACTGGCAGTTTGTGTGCCTGTGCCTTTTATATATATATATAAGGTAATTTTATACAGAAAAAACTTTTTTAACCTGTTGAAAAATTAGTTTATTTTTGTGTAGGTTAATTTTTCCCTGTTACTATATGCAAGTGGAAACTAGTTTATACAGCTATTTGCTATAAAAATGAAAGAACTCTTACAGAATAGAACTGCTATTTTAGAAGATGAAAATTATATATTTTATAGTTAAAAATATATTTTATATATTGTTCTTTTCACAGTAAAAAAGTTAATTGTAAATGTTTATCATTTTAACAAATTTAAACTGCTCGTATATAATTTGTTCTAATGCTTAATAGGAAATTCTTATATATTCAAATATAGAATCATTTTAATGTTAAATAAAGCAATAATAAGTGATAAAATTTGCAATATTGTTATTACCTGAAATTTTATTATTTATTATTATTTTAGGAAAAGTAAAGCAATTTTATGCGCTGTTTAAGTATTAGAACTGAAAGTATTAGATAATTTCTGTGCATATTGTACTTAATTTTTATGTCAGTACAATCCATGTACTGACATAAAAAATTAAGAGGTTAATTAACATAGAAACCAAATGGAAGTTCGCTACTAGAAATGTTTTATATTACTCTAATTGTGTGTGTAACAGGACTTCTCGAAAAATAAATGTTAAATGAAACAATGAAATAGCATTTAAACTAATGATATTCATTTAACGAGAAAATGTCTTGTCATTT
Organism: Latrodectus hesperus; assembly: GCA_037975125.1. Lineage (NCBI taxonomy): Eukaryota > Metazoa > Arthropoda > Arachnida > Araneae > Theridiidae > Latrodectus > Latrodectus hesperus. Next base: position 107,401 of record JAJQOW010000412.1, on the reverse strand, counting down.
TAATACATATGGTTTAATTTTCTGCTAAATCACAAGACACAAAATAAAATAAAACATACATTAAAATATCAAACATAATTAGGGGGATACAAAACACATTTTTACAAATGCTTCTGCAAGCAGATCTGCGGGGATGGGTGTTTGGGAGTTTTCCAGATTCGTCACACCCCTCTTGTGATACAAAAATATGGATCCAAACTATGCGGTAAGAAGGATACTTTACTGTCCAACTCATAGTGTGGTCTTCATAGAAACCAAACTATGCGGTGGATATTAAAATATCTTTCAACAGGGACTAAGGTGTTTAGGACGTCCTCTATGGAATCAATTAGTTTTATTAGATGTTCCAATGTTCTTCGCGTTTTTTAAATTTTGATATTAATAATGACTAGTTAATGTTTGCATTAAAAGCAATGATTACAATGAGAGAATATAAATTCCTTCTCGTTTTTAATTCAATATAAAGAAAAAGATTTATGAATGCAGTACAAGTCCTTGCATGTTCGTCTCTGTACTAAGTAAACATGGAAATATCTCATTGTTGAATCTTTGCTGTAGGAATAAGTATGGAGAAGTAGCAAGCCGAAAAGGAATTGTTTTTCCTATTTACATAATTTCCGTAAGCCATGTGATACTTATGATTAAAATTTTTGTTTAGGATTTCAGCTTACTCTTATAGCTCTTATACTGATGTTAAACTGACAGTTTCTATTGAAAAAAAATGCTATTTGAAACAGTTCATTTTAGTTATGTAACTGGAAATATTTAATGCCGTTTTTTTTAACGAACACTATGCGAAAAGATCGAGGTACTGGTTAAACTCTTAGATGATGTTTATGTTTCTCGCTCGTTTATAATTCTCTCCATATACGTTACACATGGAAAGAACAGCACTCATAGTTTATATGAATGGTAATTATTTGTTAAATTTTATCGCTCTGTTAAATTTCATAAATCACATAAATCATAAACATGAGATATTTATAAAGAAGTAAAAATAATCCATTCATAAGTTGCTGTTGTTACTTATGACACTTGGACAAGCCAAGCTCTATATGCCTTGGCTATGAGAATTTAAGTCAATTGGGAGCGTCTTTCTTTTAATCAGAGCACCATGAAGGTGAAAGTACGACTTTGCTCTAAACTCTTCCGAAAGATGGCACCACCAGAGGATCCACTACCTCAATTTTGATATTGATTAGAAGGGAAAGGAAATTTTCTCCAGACCACATTACACCCATGGTAACTGCTTAACGACCAACCACAGAAATTTTGACTCTATAGATTTAACGAGCATGTATTCGGTGGGTCTTTGGTGGCATTGGGAATCGAATTCCGTCCTTTCGGATGGAAGGCCGATATCCTAACTACTTGGCTACCATGGTCCTATGATAATTGCTTAGAACTATGAAGGGGAGGTCTAAAGAGAGAATTATAAACCATTCTAAAATTCAGTCTTAAACTGAACATTTTTTGGCTTAGAACTTCCTTCTTTTTTAAATTATGAAATGCGTTTTAAAAAGAACAATAAATGAATTATCATTGTAAAATGTTTTGCTATCGATATAATTTAATGCGTCATAAATCACGCATACGCAGCTTGTGACTAAATAAAATTCCTTATTTCCCATCGAGTCTTAAATTCTCTGCAGTTTACCTTAAAATTGCTAATCATTCTCTGAAATACTTCGTATTACTGTTAGAATACTTGATCGGTACTCTTAAATACTGGTATTTGATCCGATAATTTCATTAATTTAAACACATATGAGTTTTAACTTTTAGTTAATATTTGTTGGGTGTTATGAAAAATTTTAGCTAACGGATGCTCCACCTTTTTAGAGGATACAGAAAAATTTTAAATATGTTCCATAGGCAACAATACGTATATAGACAAATATAATGAATATAGTATTCTATTACCTTCTGTAACGCGTGATTAAAATTTTTCTTTTCATTGAAAATTCTTGCCATTCTCTTTTACATTTGTTTTCCAATTCAGTTTCATGACTAGTATAAAAATTAATTGTATTGTTTATTATTAAGGAGTTTTAGCAAGAAGGTAAAATGAATTTTAAAGAATCAAAAAGTATTATAGTATTTTATAATAATACACTCCAAAGTAAAAGCATACACTCAAGAGCATTAAAAGTAGCTCACCAACAATGAAGCATCGGATTGAAATGAATTTTCAAACTCATAATGATACAGTATTAACGAGGCATCCACTTGATATTGAAATTGAGACAATAAAATACATTTATCTCAAACGACAATGCAACATGAACAGTGCTTTAGGTGGGCTCTGGTTGCCATGCATGACAAAGTCCTGCATAGAGTTGATCATATGTTGTCCTTAAGCAAAGTGGCTTACAATCCTTGAACAGTCACCTCCAAATCATACATACAGAGTGTGACATGACAATAATTAGCTTCTCAGCTGGTCTCACACATGCTAAATTGGGAACAAATTTTGGGTAGCAAGCCAGCTATGGATGGATCAGAGCATGAAGTTAAAGGTCTTGAGCAACTCGAGATATACGTGGACGAGCATTATCTTGCTGTGAAATTATCCTAGCAATTTCATTAAAAAAAATCCGTTATGTGATGTAAGAATGTCATCAACATACCACTGAGCTGTTACAGTTTCACTAACCACAAAAAGATTGGACTGGTTATCATAGAGTATGGCTCACAAGATCATTTAAACTTGCTGTGCGAGCAGTGTATCGTGTGATAGCATGGGTGAGATTGTAACTTTCATCAAAGCGTGTTCATACACGTATGTGGCTTTCATTTCATCATTTCATCATATGTGGCCACATTTCATCATTAGAAACAATTCATTCACGTCCCTTTGACTTGGCGTTGCTGTAGACAAAGCTGCTGGTGTTCATGTGTTAAAAACAATATATTAAAAGGGCGTTTAGAGCACAGATTTACTTCTGAAAATGGTATGTTAAACATTTGGCACTCCTACTTGTAATCGTATCATTGAACAAGTCAATGTGGTTTCCACGACCATTCGCTTATCTTATCGTCTTTCGTATGGCCGATTGACATGGCACGTAATATATAGATACCATTTCGTGTCCATAGCTTCTAACATGTTCTGACATCATGTTAAGCTTGTAACATAATGTGTTTTCACGACCGTTCCCTTATCTTATTGTCTTTCGTATGGCCGATTGACATGGTATGTAGTACATGGATACCATTTCGTGTCTAAAGCTTCTAACATGATATCTTATTGTCTTTCGTATGGCCGATTGACATGGTATGTAGTACATGGATACCATTTCGTGTCTAAAGCTTCTAACATGATGTGGTTTCCACGACCGTTCCCTTATCTCATCGTCTTTCGTTCGTATAGCCGACTGACATGGTACGTAGTACATGGGTACCATCTTGTGTCTAAAGCTTCTAACATGTTCTGACAGCATACTTCGAACGATTCACCTGGCTAGAATTATGATGTGTTGACTAACTTGTGGTTTTCAGGTCAATAATGAAACCTCTGTCAGACACGCTTAACTGTGAGCTGTAACTGTACCGGTGTTTACTTGGTATTCCTCTTTTGCACAGACCAATATTTATTTATACGACGTACATCTTGCCGAAAATAACGGCACGCCAAAATCTTAATTGCCGCTAGGCGGCGTGACCGATGCACGATACCACTATCGAGTGGGAAATGCATTGATGTCTATGGGAATAAAAATCTTTAAAAATTAATTAAATGAAACTGAAAATAATGTGAAATAGTTGAATTTACATAATAAATATATTGAATATTAATCTGTTATTGATTATAGTAAAACAAATGATAATGGAAATACAAAATCAGACATTTTATTGTTAGGTGTTATGCAGAATAGAACCAATTTTACTTTCGTTTTTGTGGATAGAGTAACAGTTATTTTAAAAAATTCACTGTACCTATATTATCAATATTATTTGATTTGTTATATTTAATTATTGATGTTTTTCCTTGATAATTTATTTTCATTTTCTCTGATTTTAATCATTTAATAGATAGTTTATAAAGCTGAAAGATATTTTGATAGATATATTATTTTAATGCATTTTACCATTAATTGTAATTTTAGAAATTGAATTTCAAATTATTTTAGAATAATTAATTAAAATTCAACATATTTTAATAGGAAATCAAATTCTATTCAATTATTTTTAAATATAAATATAGTTATTATATGTAAAATTAATATCTTATTTGTATCAAATATAAGTTTTACATTTCAATTTAATTATTCTAGTGATTTTTATAGAAAATAATTTTAATATTAGTTTTTTTGTTATTCTAATTTTATAAATTCTTTTATTCCTCGTTAAAGCTTTTAATATATTTTGCTATGATGTTGCACATTTTATTGTAATTCATTTTTTACACAATTAAAAATTAAATATTTCTCAAATTCATTATAACCAATAACTATGTTATGTAACTAAATGATTATTTAAATATAACATTTCTTAAAATTATTGGTAGGTACTACTTATATTCAGTTACAAATCATCAACTACAATAGGCTTTCTTATTTTTCATTATTTTTCCTGAATAATATAATGAAAATCTAAATTTACATTTCTTTAAAAGAAAGCAATAACAAAAAGTGCAAATTAAACTAAATCTTTTTGCTTATTTTAATATGAATTACATACCAAATATCCTACTTCACAGAGTTACTTTTTTAAAAATAATAGTAACTCATGAAAAATAGAGTATTTAGTTAAATGGGATATATAGTTCAATGCATCCAACAATGTCAGTCAAGTATGAATATTTGTGTCATGGAAATTTCACTAACTTTGTATTGTGTATCTAACTTATGCTTGACAATGAGTTGGGTTTTGCTAAAAGAAAATTATAACTTTATTAAGTATCAAAAAAATACATAGTAATACATTAAACTGAGAAATAGCATAAAAAAGGAATAATTTGAAAATTTAGTGAATTAAAAATTGAGTAATCCTAGTAATAGACGCTTAGATGATGACAATAATTCTTGGTTCACATAAAATCCCTATAAAATTTTTTACGAAGGAAAATATAAGGAGAATTTTCCCCGATTTTTACAACTTTCACACACAAAAGAGCAGTAATTAAATCTCCCTCAACTGCTCGTAGAAATTTGAGCGGGAAAAAGTCAAGGGCATGAAAGGGGGAAAAAACCCATGGTACAACTGCTTTACCTCAGCCGTCTTCTGAGACACTAACTTTCGTAGTACAACAGTTCTACCACCGGGACGAAAAGGTTAAGAATAAGAATAATTTTCCTTGAAATAAATAAGTTTATTTAAATTACCTTCAGTTCATTTTTAATTAGTAAAGAAATCACAATACATTTAATGTAATTAATGAATTTAAAAATCTTCTTTATATAGTTGAGTCCTATTTAAGGGTTATTTCAGAAGTGTAAAAATAAGGAGTATATAGGTTACTTTTTTACGCATTGTCTCTAAGCGGATAAAATACAAACATCCTAAACAGAAAAGTGTTATCATTTTCATTTTCCACATAAATTAACGTTTCTATAAAATATGTAGAATTTTGAGAATTCATTTAATTCAAATATATTTTGTATAAGAAAATTGGCTGAATACTAATAAATTTATTTAGTTTTTCAATCATAAGGTTAAAAAAATAGTCAAATTTTGATAATTTCTTTCTTTGAATAGACATAATCGAATATTCTTAACTAAGATTTTGTAATATAATTTAAAATGAAGGAGTGAGAGAATAAAAATTTGCATTTGTTATTTGAAAGAGAATAAAAATTTGCACAAATCACGTGAAATGTGAAATTTCCTAAATTATGCAAAATAAATGTTGTTATTAACAATATATTAATTTACACACTTTTAATATTTACTTCTTCTATTTTTCAATATTTAATATGATTGCTATAATTTATGGTTTTTCATATATGAAATATATTTTATAAATAAACACTATGCCGTGTTATTTTATGAGTTATTAAATAAAATTTGAACAAATAAATTCTAATATTAATATAAGCATTATAATTTCAATAAAATGGTTCTAATTCAAAAAATAATCCTTTTTGTGTGGTAAAAAATACCTTTAACACAACTGATAATATTAATTTAAAGTTATTGTAGAAATTTGGTAAAAATTTCTTGTTAATTAATTTATGCTTACCAAAATACAATTTTTGAAAATATCTATTAATTTAGTCAATAATATTTAAAAATATTTGCTTGCTGTAATTAAAATTAGTTCTATATTTTTATTTTATAATGATAGACTAAAAAACAAATTTAACTAGTATTTTATAAAGTTACTTTCTCTTCAATATTCTTTAATTGCAATTGCAATTTAGCATTTCTACACATGTGTATTTCGAAACATTTATATTTCACTGAAGGGGAAAAGTTACAAAAAAATTTATGTGCGTAAAAAATGTGAATGTAATAAAATATTTCACTTCAAATATCGAATTATTAGAATATTATTATTAAACCAATAAAGTGAGCTTTAAAACTCCCCCTTTTAATATGTTTTTAATATTTTTTTAAAGAAACATTAGCTGTCAAAATCTTTATCAAGTTTTGAGTTGTTTAATCTTCTGTGTTAAATATATAAAACTTTTTTTTTAATAACGGCGGGCACTTGGGTGACTAACCCTTCGCCACAACAAGGCCGAAAACTGCTACTCATTTGTCGTTACCCAGTGGGCACCTGTGAACCAAAAGGAGCATCAAATAAATTGAAATTTTTTTAACATGTTACATTTCCAGAAATTTTAATTACAGCTGATTTTGAAAGACATTATAATATACATTATATTTAAATTTATTACAAAATGATAAATATCTCCTAAATGCTTTGAGAGTTTTCTTATATTATTCACAAAAAAATATGTCAAATATTAAATGCGAGTGAAAAAATAGAAAAACCACTATAAGAGTTGTTAATTACATTTTCTTTCTTTATTAAGTCAGCTATTTTCATTAATAACTTAATATAAGAGATATATAAATATCTTTATTGTGCCACTGTAATGTAGAAAAATTTTTAACGTTCATCATTGAGCTGCATAAAATTATTATTATTAAATAACATCAGCATTAAAATTATCTTTTTCGGAGAGAAACCAGAATATATAATCTAAAAAAAATTACTGAACAAAATTTTTACAAATATGAGCACTATATGTGTCATAGAAAAAAACGTATTCTGAATTTTCTCAAATAAAAGAATATTCAAAAAAACTGCTCATTCCAACAATAACAGATTTGTAAGCAAAATATAACAACAATTTTCTTCAGCAAAAAAACCAATTTTTTGAAAATACAGATTTTTACTGTTCATACTTTAGTGTAACGTTAAAAACTGCTATATATAATATAGCAGTGCTTAAGATTGTAATATAATAAACACTTCTATTGAATATAATTAGCAAAAACTGCTTTTTTTGCACTAAAAAAATTCTTTGAATTGGAACGATTATATGTAATTCAGCTAACCTAAGCAATTGTCGAAAAATTTCAAAAAAGTCCTTTCTGAATTTCTTTAGAATTTTTCACAGTATTCAAAGAATTATTATTTTTTTAAGCCAGCTTTATGATTGTTAATCTTTAGCATGTGAATAATGCGTACTTATTAGAATTTTTAATTTTAATTCAAATTCTCTTTTATTTTTGCAAATCAAGCTCTGACCACAACTTTACCTATAAATTATATATTACTGTACAACGCCAATATTTTTAAGGGCAAACCTTAACTGATTTTCATCTTACATTACAGTAACCTAAGATAGGGGAAATTCTTGGAAAATCTTCTCCCCATAAGAATCCCGCTGTTTTATGACAGAGTGGGAAATAGCTTCCTTGTCGAGAAAGGAATTAACTTTTCTCACTTTAGGGCATATGTATATGAATAGCAGAAATGGTTTCTGTAAATAATGCATTTTAGATTCCTGCCGTTTGGATTGAGAAAATGGCTATGTATTTTAACTTTAAATTCGTTATTTTAATTTAAAAGTAGATTTTAGGATTGAAATACTATAAATTGTTCTGTATATATATAGTTCCCCGTTCAAATATATTACTTACTCTGATACTGAAACCAGAATACCAAAAATTATACTCAAAATTAGAGGAAATTAATTCAATATAGATTTTTACAAAATTAATATTTTTTATTATAAAAATCAAAAATTTAACAGTAAGAAAGAAAACATGTTCATGAGAATAACACAGTATTTTAAAACAAAGTCAGTCCTCTTTCAAATTATTTTGTAAGTTATAAGAGATTATATATATATATATATATATATATATATATATATATATATATATATATATATATATATATATATATATATATATATATATATATATATATATATACTTCTACAAACATCTAGACATTTATTTACTTTATTGAAGAAAATGTAAAACATACAATGAACTGAGATACGACCCATAAATATATTATACTCATAAATGTAATATTGGTAGCTTTATAAATATTTTTACTTTGTTATTTAAAAATTTCTTTGAACATTGTGTTTATTAAGAATTTTAATATATTTAAATTTTGCGAAGTTATTTTAACGACTTTTATTTTGGAAAGAATTCAATCGGAAAACAAAATACTTTTATAACAAAACAGAGGATACTATATAACAATGTAAATATAAAAGTTTTAAGATTAACTTTTATATAAATGAAAGTTATTTTTGAGGATTCATTTTATGCACGCGAGATTTGTCTAAAAAAATTGCTGTTAAGTGTAAAGCAAATGCCATACTTTTGATAAGAAAGATAAGAAAATAGTAAAATATTAAGAATGAGAAAACATTAGATGAGACTTTGGCATTAAAAGAAAGTAATAATTGTAAAGGACTTCCAAGACTAATGCTTCAATTAGAAAGCATCATACTGGACGCAATAAATAAACCCCTTATCTTTATTAAGTAAAAAGTTGAAATTGAAAATCTTTTTCAATCAAGACTTCAAACTGTTTTTTTTTCTTTCCTCTTCAATTAGAATAAAATATATGAGTTCCGGTTTTCGTTCATGCAAAAACAACCGTTTGCGGTTCAGTTATAAATGAATAATTTTATTTTATATGGATTCTTAGTTGCTCTAAAAATAATATTCTATAATAATCAAAAAATATAATTCTATCAAAATTCGATCGATTTTATTCTTTTTTTACTGATACACACTATGTGAATTTATACAATTAACCAGCATGTATACGATATGAAAGTTGAGAATCGACATTGTAATCCATTATCAAAATGAGATGTGACAGCTAGATTCAAATGATTCCCATTCATGTATTATCATCACATACCGATCATATGGTGCACTTGGCTTTGTGCGATAATTATTTAAAAACATATTTATCATTTACTTAAAATGGCTTTTAATTGTTAAAATAGCTTCTACCCGTGTTTTCACTCCGATTACTCGTCTTTCTTGTCTCGGAGAATAAATTTCAAACCTGCAAATGCCTTTTCAACTCTTAACTTTGGTAACGAGAGATTTCAAAACCACCATTGTAATTTCAATCAAGACAGCATAGATAATTATATATATATATATATATATATATATATATATATATATATATATATATATATATATATATATATATATATATATATATATATAGGAGTGACAGTGTTGAACGAGATTTTTAATTTATTCTTTAGTTGACTATTTACTTCTAATTGACCGTTATACTTAATCTGATTAAATTCATTCTGACAGTTACAAAATTTTTTACGTCTCCTGATTTTCGGTTCCGTTCCGGTTTTTTCGTTCCGACGGAAATAATGTCTTTCTCCGGTTTTTGGTTCAGTTCCTGTTCGAACAGTATGGAAAATTTTATTGTGTTGTACGAAGTAAGTTTTAAAATTTCTTTTATTATATTTTATTTATTTAATAAAAATAAATAAAACATATAAATTATATGGTTCATTTTTTTTATCTCAAATGCTAAAAATTGAAAAAAAATTTAATTAGAGGCAGAGAATATAATTACTACCGTTTTCCCTGCGCGGATCCTGTATTTTTGGAACAAATTAGGGAAGAGAAAATTACGAGACATGTTAAATAACAAAAAAGATATTGAGTATCCATTAAACATCTTCCTTATCACTGTTGCGACTTACATAGAAATAGTATGATACGATAAGTAGAATTTTTATTTCCGTTTTTGTATAAATCTTCTTTTTGGATTAAGTAAAAAATATAGTACATCCATTTCAAATCAGAACGTTTCGATTTGGACATCTTGCGCATCCCGATTATTACATATTTTGCATACTTCAAATAGATTTTTTCTTTTCTATAAATAACTTAGAGAGGCATACTTTAGATCCGTCAAATAGACGTTCAGTGTTCCTCTATACTTATAAACCAGTAGAGAAGAACATTATTATATATAAGCATTTTATTACTCGGTAATACAAAGGTATTTTCAAATCTACTATATTAAGCTCTTGTACATTAAAACCTTTTTGCAACACTCTCCCTAATCTTTGATTAACAATTTTTAAACATTTGATTTCCTTAGAGAACACGAACAAATAAAAAGGAAAATATTATAAAGAATGTTTTGAAGGAATTAGATGCAAGCAGATGTAACGCTGATATTCCATATCTAAAATTCAATAAGTATTTTAAAAAATTGAAAAATTTAAAGAATAGATTATTATTTGCAAAAAATAACTTGAAGTTTATTTAAAGTTTAAAAGAAATCTCAGTTTAATTGCGAAATACATTAAGTGATTAGAATTAAAAAGAGCTATTTAACATAATATAGAAGTTAAAAATCAGGATATATATATTTAAAATAACATTAAAAAATATTGAAATCATGAAGATGGAAAGGAATATTTTATCTATGTGAAGATAGGGAAAATAAAAAAATTACAACTTGACACCTTTAAACTATATCATGCTAGGTTATTAGCTTTAAAAACTTTTGATTTTTGCTGACAGAATAAGAAATAATTAAGTCAGGAGTTCATATAAAGGCTGTTTGCAATTGACTCACGTTTTGAAAAGCTATTGAAAAACTAATAAATGTGAACTTCAATCTTAATAAATTAACTGAATATTATTAAAATGAAATTTACAAAGCTCACGCTCGTTTATACAGGCAATTGAAATGATAGATGCATACATTTTTAATAATTCATGTTTCCAATTTTATATTTAAACATTCATGATTATTTTTGACCATTTAATGAAAAACTAAAATCATTTAATGTGTGTGCGAGGCAATGCATAACTTTTTATAATGATTAATAATAAAATTATTATTATTATTATTAAAAACCGTACTCTGAAAAGTATGTTTTTCTCTATATCAGCGGAAGAGGGGAAATATATTCTCCCTCAATGCCTGATAAGGTCGTCAAAAAGAGATTCCGGTGTCATTTTCGGCGACCATTTGAAGTAGCTCTTTTCTTCCTCCGCCCGTGCTCTAAAACTTCGGGGGGTAATTGTATGTAGCTATTGATTAACGAAACAGGTGGTGGGAAACAGAAAGCACCCTTTCTGGTGTTGAATACAAAAGGACTCATGGCGTTAGTACATTTATTTTCGTAAGGAAGTAAAACATTTTTCTTAAAGGAAAAAAATAAAAGATATTTCAAAAGATATTCTATTAAGTGTTTGAAAAATGTTCTTTTTGTTTTAAAAACCTTTTATAAAAGTTACAACGTAAATTAATTTTCAATAAAATATTCAAAATAAAATTTTTACAAATAAATTCTAATATTTATCAAAGAAATACAATTTTAAGTGACATGTAATACGTGACATGACATGACAATACGAGAAATCACCTTTTTCAGTGTGGTAAATAAAAAATAGCTTTAACAACTGATAACATTAATTTCAAGTTAGAAATTCGGAAAAAATTTCATTCTTGTTCATTAATTTATGCTACGAAAACACATTTTTTGAATATATCTATTAATTTAGTCAATAAAATTTAAAAATATTTAATTGATCTAACTATAATTAGCTAGATGTTATTATTATGTAATGATGAACTGAAAAACAAAATTTAATTTTATGTTTATAAAAATACTTTTTTAAAAATTTCTTTTATTGAATTTAGCATTTCTACAATGGAAAAAATTATAATATTCTGTATGAAGGAATGATTCAAAAGGAGTTTGGAATGCTTGCTCTTCAATAGGCTCCTCGTCATTTCCAACCACGGTCAGGTGACGAGGTCACATCCCAGCTGGCATCCTCCTCTCCACATCGACACCATTCAAGCACCCAAAATAAATATTATTTTTTTCCACCGACAAAAGGAAAGGCCGCGGTGGCCTGGTTGGTTGGGGCGTTGTTCTTATCATCAGTGGGTAGTGAGTTCGAATCCCGGTTTAATCGTAGATCCTTCATGTTCATTGAAAGTGGCTGGGGCCCATTAAATAGGTCGCAATGTCTACCAAGTGAATTGATCTCCCTGATGGTGATACCACTCACTGTTAGGGCTCAACTCTGCGGTAGGTACGGGAAGTGTGCTGGGGCTGTGGAAAGGACGTAGTACTCCGGTTGGTTCTGCCTCGCTGCATTTTATTATATCTATATTAGTCAATTCATGTTTTTGTCTCGTAATTATAGGAGAACCATGTTTCTCATATCGGGTTGATTTAATCAGCCACAAGAATTTGCTGTCTTTTCATTTAAAACTAAACTCTATGGCACGACAGTCCATGTGGGACAAGGCCTACAGTGCCCATAACTGTTTTCATGACCGAGGGCCCTGCGGTGCGAAGCATATGTCTCAGTTAGGTGGTCAGCCTGCCACCCGCCCTGTCTAGTGATCAGAGTCCCGTAAAACTGAAGCCGCCCGCCGTGTCTAGTGGTCAGAGTCCCTGACTACGGATAGGGAGGTCCTGGGTTCGAATCCCGGTTCGGGCATGGATGTACTTTCTCTCTCTATCTATCCTTTGTCCTTTCCTTGTATGAATGAGGTGTGATTGGTTGCCTACCCTATAAACGGGTCCCTATGGCATGTGTGTACTGAGGAAGTCAGATTCTACACTAAAAATATGGTTAAGTTGGAAAAGTGGAGCAGCGCACCCCATGTTGTTAGCCTAGCTGTAACACGACAGCCGATTAACTTGTCTAGTGGTCAGCGTGCCTGACTGCGGATAAGGAGGTCCTGGGTTCGAATCCCGATTCGGGCATACTTTCTCTCTCTATCTATCCTGTCTTTTTCCTTTCATTGTATGAATGAGGTGTGAATGGTTGCTTACCCTATAAAACGGATACCTATGGCATGTGTGTAGAGCAAAGTCGTATTTTAACCTTCTTGGTGCTCTGATTAAAACGAAAGACGCTTCCAAGTGACTTAATTCGCATAGCCAAGGCATAGCGAGCTTGGTTTGTCCAAGTGTCATTAGTAACAACAACAACATATTAGCTTGTGAAGATTTCTACAAGATTAAAACCAAAAATAAAAAAGGCTTTCTCAAAAAAACTCCTGGCTAATGGTGAGTTATGCATGTAAATACTGCTCAAATTTTTATTCCTCATTTAAAGTGTTTCTTCTTATATGTTTAACTCATAAATAATAACGTGTCGGAAATAAAATTTTTAAATTTATACGGTTGTCATTTACTATATTACCTCTTTTCTCAAAGTTTATAAAACAGTAATCGTTTATTCATAGCTCATAAGCTACTCAAAAACATTCTACAAAGTCGCCAAGGATGATGTAGCCTTGATGTGATACTGCGAGGGGGGTAATATTCTGGGGTCCCGGTTGCATATTTCAGAAATCTAGCAAACCTAGGCTTAAGATGATCTTATTTCAGAAACTAGTTTTCTTTCCATTCTTTTACAATAGTCTTAATAGCGTTCATCTCAGCTGCATTTGTTTTATATGGACGTAAGCGTACTGATTTAATCTCCCTGGAACTTCATTACTTTCCATCTTAGTTAACGGCATCCCAACTCACACACGCACACTTATATTCAAGACAAAACAACTCCTATAACCATTAATTAATGTTACAATTTCAAACTTTTTATCGTACGAAATATAGTTTCATCAATTTTAATATCATCTATTTTAATCGCGCATTTTTCTTAATTTACAGGGTATGCTAACTTTATTTTCAGTTGCCTTGCAAAAATTATTAAATGGGGGAAGAATGTATTCAGAATTTAAATCCCAATCCTTCGATAAATCCGGTTAAACACTACTCAGACATTGATTTTTTTTTCAATTTAATGTCCCAAGAGCCATTATTCATAATAGGAATTATTTTACTACCAGTTTTAATTCTAAAAACAAGATAGAATATTTTTTTTTAATTTTCCCCTATTATTCTTACCTTATATTTTCCTCTGAATAAAATGTAAGTTTTTTTTCCCCCTGTAATAAATCATTTTTCTGTTTTGAGTTTTAATTGTTAAGTGTTTTGATTCGACTTCCGCTTCAGAAAACGGTATACTTTTCGAATAGCAGATGTCCAATTAGGGCGCCATTTCTGCTTTGTCTAGAAAGTTAGTTCAACCGCCATAACATTGTGTCACTTACAAACGATAAATACTCTCAAGCGTTGTGCTAACGTAGTTGATTTTTAATTCCACACGACTTTTCCCAAGAGTGAAAACAGATGCTACAGTAGGGCCTAATCCAAACAATTTTCTCATTAACGGAATTATATTTTTTAATCGTTTGCCTCCGTCTAAATAGTCATCGTCTGCAAAAGATAACCGTTGAGCGATTGACACAAACTTAGAGTTATATATTTTTGCTTCTTTCATAAACGCTTTTTAAGTCAACGTTTACCGTGTTATGAAACAAACTAATGACTCCAAATTTTGAAAACAAACACATTTAATTAACAAAGAAACAAAATTACAAAGGAGTCATATCTGGGTTCGCTAACATCTCTCTCACGCCTGCGTAGCGCACAAAGAGTAAGTATCAATAATACAAAGAAAAAAACGCAGCTTCTTCAGACCACTCCTGGCACCAACCGTCTCCCTACTCACCCTCCCCATCAGAGGCTCTTCAAATCTCAAGTGCTGACGATGAGACATTACAACCGGCTCACTGTTTTTATCTTTGTTTTTCGTACCACGCCGTTTGGTAGGTCCATTCCCACCACATTCTCAACAAATAGCTTTTTCATTCTTTTAGACAGTCATCAGAAATATGCCCATATTCATTACAATTAAAACATTTAATGCAATTTTTATCACTACCAGAGCAAACATTTGAGTTTCGTTTTACATTCGAAGGAAAACATTCTGGGAAGGGGGAACCTTTTAAATTTGCTATTTTCTCTTGCTTCATTTTTGAAATTAATTTCTTTTCAGCGATCATCAACTTTACTCACATAATTATCAGAATAAAATCTCCTCTCAATAAATTTCACGTTTTTGTTTTTAACTCAAGATTGTATTCCGAATTATATTTTTGTAGGAATCTAATTTCTCTGATATTTTTTCCGGATTAGTTCAATTAACAGTACGAAATGATAATGAGTGGTGGAGGGAACACTTTTTTCCTTAATTTTTCTATAATGAAGTCTTTAACTTCTTCGAAGTCTGCAATTTTAAGACCGTCTAACCACTCATTAAAATAATTTCGTAACTCTAAAGTAAAATCATTCCAAATTTTTTAAAATAAACTTTAATTTTCTTAAATTTCTAAGAAATCGTTCTGGATTTAACTATAAAAATTTTTTTAACAAAAGTTCCTTGATGTGTCAGTATTAATTATTTGCTTTATTGTCCGGTCCATGAGCAATGCAACGAGTTATTTCATAGGTGAAAGTCCTAGAAGATGGAGCTCCATCTAAACCTATTCACCGCGCGCGCTTGTCTTTTAAATAATATCAAATAAAACTTAATATCGCCTTAATTTAGAACATATTTTTGCAGAAGCTATTAGAAATTGCAAGAATCACGCTTTTCTGAATTAGATATATTCGCATTACTAGCATTTCCTAATATACTTTTATTTTGCAAGCGTAATTTTCCTTAGCTCAAATTCGCGAGCTGCTCTTTCTTCTTGAAAGTGTAATTTTTGAACTAAGCTACCTTCCCTAATACTTTTAAATACAACTTTAACAAAATCTTCGCCGCCCGCCCGGTCTAGTGGTCAGAGCCCCTGACTACGGATAGGGAGGTCCTGGGTTCGAATCCTAGTTCGGGCATGGATGTACTATCTATCCTGTCTTTGTCCTTTCCTGTGTATGAATGTGTTGTAAATGGTTGCCTACCCTATAAACGGGTCCCTATGGCATGTGTGTACTGAAGAAGTCGGACTCCACACCAAAATATGATTCAGTTGAAAAAGTGAAGCAACGCACCCCATATTGCCAGCCTAGCTGGCACGACAACAACAACAAAAAATCTTCGTCATAAAACTTAGAATCAATAATATTCTTTAATTCTACTACTTTACCAATTCAATAGCTAAATTAATTAAATCTTTTTTCTCTCTCTTTCACAGCATATAATGCAATATATAAATTTAATCTTTGCCGACAAATGTCAAAGATACTGAAAATAATATTTATTTCCGCTATAGTATTTTTTATAAAAACGTTTTACTTTTCATGTCACACCATTTTCTCAAGCAGTTAATATTGTAGTCCAGTCCTTTTAAATTACATTTCTAATTTTTATCTATTTGAATCTGTTTTATTTTACTGATTTATTGCAAATATGTGATTTTCAAAAATATAATATTTCTTTAGAAATGAATATTTCAGAGGCTATTTTCTTTACTTAAAAAAATCTCTAGAGCATGAATTTTTTTAAGGACGTATTGACATTTATTTCTACTTTTCAAATAAGCCGCCCAACATGTCTATTGGTCAGCATGCCTGACTATGGATAAGGAGGTCATGGGTTCGAATCCCGGTTCGGGCATGGATGTACTTTCTCTATCAATCATGTTTTTGTCCTTTCCTTGTATGAATGAGGTGTTAATGGTTGCCTACTTTATAAACTGGTACCTATGGCATGTGTGTAGAGCAAAGTCGTACTTTCACCTTCATGGTGCTCTGATTAAAACGAAAGACGCTCCCAATTGACTGAAATTCGCATAGCGAGATTGGCTTGTCCAAGTGTCATTAGTAACAACAACAACTTTTCAAAGACAGTCACAAAAAGTGTTTTCTGGATGTAAATCGTGCTTTGTTCATGTAATTATAGTTCAATTATTTTGAAATTATGATTAAAATATAGCATCATTTAGAATTCTTTTTTTTTTTCTTTTACAGATTATTAAATAAAAATTTTTAACAAAAAATTAGAAAATAGATTGAATAAAAAACACATGAACATTTCATTTTGACAAAGTTACGCGAAAGCTACATAGTTCATGTAGCTTTTTGCGTCATTTGGATCTGAAGGTGTCAAATTTCTTATCCTTAGAATTAATTGAACACATTATCAGATGTATTGTATAACTATGAATGATTTATCTAAAATGGGTAAGTGAAGTGTCTCGCCAAACAGCGAATCGATATGAATAAAATACCCTAAATATTTGGTTTAAAACATACATGAAAGTTTTCTCATAAACAAACAACAAATCCTATGTGAGTGTATACAATTTTATATTCCTATTATTACGAATGGTGATAAATGTTAAGATATGTTATATGCCCAAAATTTTGTAAGGAAGGTTTCCTTCTTCTATAGTTTTGGAATTTTCAACTGAAATTATATTGTTCTCTTTCCATAATTTTTTAATATCCCCAGAATTAGTTTTCAATTCATGCAACTGTAAACTTGCTAAAGCATGTTCACAGTTACATAAATGATACTTTTTTTGGAACAAATACATAAATGGAAACTTTTTTGGAGTCCTTTATAACGGATAAAGCTTGTTCCACAGTTTCATGACTTCCGATTATATCGTCTTCGTAGGTATTATATTTTAAGAACGAAACAGTTCTAGGGAAGGACTACTATTCATCCCGAACAAAACTATAATGAATATGGAAACCACATTTAGCTTACAGATTCATTAGAATTTTCTTTACCAAGAGTCCGTTGGGTTCTGGGTAAAGAAAACTATTCTATCTTCTTTGTGGACTAAAACATTCAAAAGGTTTGTTGTTGCACCAGCGTGCTTCACTGTACCTATTCCTGAGTTGGGCTCTACCAGTTAGACAGAAGCAGCCGGGTGGAGTATTCGTGATTTTGAAGCAAGGACCAAGCAGAAGATCCCCAATGCTTGCCCCATCATCCACAGAGGTATCATTTCACTTGGAGGACATTGCGACTACGCTCAGTTTTAACGTGTGCCAGCGTTTTTAGTGAACACATCGAATTTTCGGTTTGAAGTTTCATTCGGATTGGGGTCTAACTCCATAAATCCCTATTTTATGTTATCATCTAACACTTCTCTATATTCTTCAAATATAATTTGGGATTTCAAATCAATCTTGCACTTTCAATCTTTTCTTACGACAAATCTTAGTTCAGCGATTTCTCAATTGTTATGTAAATTTTGTTTTCCTGGTTTTTTAAGGGCAATCGAACAATGTATGTCTGATTCATATAAATATGTGACTCAGAATCGGACAAATCTTCATTTTCGTAATCATTGTCCATTCTTCAGAAACTTTTCCATTCAGATATTTTTGGCCATTAAACCAGTTTTCCAAACTTTAAAAATTTTCTATTTGTTTCGAAATTAAATTTTCTTTTACCACAGCATTAAATATAAGAGAAGAGTGATTATCTGTTTTCTGGCCTTGTAGGCACCAACCAAAAATACTTTCAATAGCTACGAGATTTTTATTCAAATGTTTGATTTTACCAGTCAATGCTGTAATAGTAATCTGCCCCTATCAAAATAGTTACAGGCTCAGTACAATTAGGGGAGTCAGCAAGGGTATAATTTCTTAATTCTATATTTTCATTTTCTACTTTTGCTTCAGGGGATAGTATGTCTGATCCTGATATTTCATCTGTAACTAAAGCTTCTATTTCTATTTTTGAATTAGGAAAAATCTGCGTTCTAATGTCGCACGAACTACACCATACATTTTGTTTACATCCTTTTTACTACCGAAAGTGAAAACTGATAATTTCTCTTCTCCTATTTTCACGAATTTTAATTTGTCAACTAGTTTCCGACAAATAAATGAGCGTATTGAACCGTTATCTAACAATAAACGAGTAATTGATTCACTACCTTTCGATTTTATTTTTGCACATGTTTTTTTGTAGTACTTTATTTCTTTCGTCATGAGAAACCGCAGAAATTATTGATGGCTGAACTTCAGATTCCCGAACCTCAGCATATTTATTCTTAGACGACTTAAAACAAATAGTCTGGTGGTGTTTCCCTCCACAATTGTTACAAATCAGTCCGGATTTACAATCTTTAACTCTATGCTGTACACCAATGCATAAAAAACATCTGCCGAAAGCTTCTAGTTTGTTTCTTTTTTCTTCAATGCTCAAGTTACAGTTTTCCACCGGGTGGTCTTTTATACGTACGATGCAAGATTGATGGGTGTGAGAAGCTACCGAAAAACCGTAAGTGGGTGTGATTCAGCATTTTTCTCCTTCAAGAATGTGGTCGATCTGACTTGTCTTTCAAGTAGTTTTTGCGAATATGGAAGTGTTTCTCTGCTTTTTATTTAGAGTTCGATATAGTTTAACAATTTATGAATATCTCGGGAGCAGAAGAATCTTATATATTTTGTCTGTTATGTTCTAACGTTAAATCACTTGGTAAATTTTTTAATATTACAGCAATAAGCATTGAACTGTAAGATTTAGGTTCAACTCCTAGACTGTGAGCTTCTCACATTAATTTCGTCATGCATTCTTTTTAACCTCAAAATATTCGATTTATGGACGAGTGAGAGATTCAACGGTTTATTCATTCGATGATTTATTATTAGGTCTTTACGACCAAATCTTTCATTCAATATCTTCATAACTAAACCATAATTATTATCCGATATTTCGAAACTTTCAACAGTATTCAGCGCCGGTTTCTCTTAAATATGGCTTTAAATATGTATAGTTGTTAACCCGTTGATATCATCTATGGAAACTCTTAATGTATTTCAGAAATTAGTAAAATGTGTTATATCCCGAAGAGAATTTTTTGAATGCTTAACTTAGTGAGTTTTATTTATTTTTCAATAATAGAGTTTTGAATTAAAGTTCTGTGTTTCCGTGAAGCATATATATTTAGGATATTTTTTTGTTTTAAATATATATTTTCTATTTTATTATCTTTTTATTTGAGCTTGAATAATTACTAGCGATATTTTGTCTTCATAGTCACAAATATTGGGCAAATCAACTTCGAACTCTTCTACTTTGGATAAATTTTCAAATTATTAATCAAAATCCTTTAAGATATCTCTTTTAAGTTTAAGTTGATTTTACAGATCGCAAAAACCAATGTTCTTAGATGGGAAAACGGAAGATGTATGAAGCTTGGCTCAACACTCCTGATCAAACCCACGCTAAAAGTATGATCTGTGGATCATCAGCGAGGATTGCCTCTGAAATTCTAAGATGCTCTAGGCAGAAGATACGTTTCATCGTAGGCTTCATAACTGGGCACTACTATTTCAGAAAACACCTCCATAAAATGGGACAGCAAGACCCTATCTGCAGGAAATGTCATACGCAAGAGGAAACGGCCAAGCCTATCATGTACGAATGCGAGGCCCTTGCTCTCCCTAGATTAACTTCTTTAGGCATCATCCATACTTGAGAGTGACACCTAGACTCCATTAAAGGGTTATCGGACTTAATTAATAAAGTGGGTGATCCGAGCAACAGGAGCTAGGAAACATTGGGTTTGGAGTTAGTTAATAGTACAAAATGCTGATAAAAGCAGAGGTGCCCAATGACATACAAACCCAATTCTAAGAAGAATTTGATTTTACACATTCTTCTACCAAATCAAATTCTTCTATTTTTATCAAGTTTTTAGTGTGATTCACTAATTTAATTACACCACCGTAAAAAAGGGACCGTTTTTTTCCTAAATTTTTCAAGCTTTATTTTATATTAATCCTGCAAGCAAAGAACATAAAAATATGAATCCTATTTTGTCACAAGGTATACATGTGGTGCAAAATACAGTAATCCAAAATATCAAGGCACTAATAAAAGTTCGATTTTAATAATCTATCATGTGTACCAAAAATAATATATTATTATTTCCCGACCGATGCACGAGGAAAAAGAAATAATTCAAATAAAATCTATACTCGAAAGAGTGCATTTAAAATACGAAACGGGAAAGTAAATATGATCACATATATTATAACAAAAACAATTTTAATAAACACAAAAGGTACACACAGTAAGCAATTTAACACAATCAGTTATATTTTCGAGAAATGTAAAGGAATTTTTAGTTCAATCGAACAGGTGGGGGAGAGGTACTCTCAGTCAAATCAAAATCTAATGTGAATGTAATCATAAAAATAATTGACGACAGCGCTCTTAGTTACAACTATTTTATTCATGGAAAAACGATTTAGTCTCAAGTTCAGCAGTTCATAGCTTCGATTCCTATATCGGGCATTAATGTTTCTAGTGGCTTAAAATCACCGTCATTTAAACTGCAGGTCCTAATAAAGTTATTTCTCTGAGGTAAAAAATTGGCCATAGAGTGATTAACAAAAATTAACCATTTTCATAAATTTATCATATCAGCCTGGGAATTATAAGAATTAACCTATAACCATAGAATTCATTTCTTTTGCGACGTTTACTTTTGGCAAACAAATACGAACAGTAGGATCTTACAATTTTATGAAAGGTAACAAAAAAATCTTTTATAGTCTTTGGAAACAAAAATTGATACAGAATAACTGAAGATTTTACTTTCTTGGATATTTTAGTGCAGTTCTTTTAAAGGTTATAGCAGTTGCAAAATTATTTTTAGAATATAGTTTACACAATTATTCTTGAAAACCTGAAATTTTTGGTCATTTGGGTTTACTTGTTTGTCTACGTCAGGAATGAACAAACTTTTTAGTCGCGGGTCCGAAATCGGAAAAAAAAAAAAGGTAAGTGGGCCAAAATAAATTTTTCTAAACTTATAGGAAAAAAATACACAAGTTTTACAATTTGAATATATTAATGAGATGAGTGCCGCCCAACTTGTCTAGCGGTCAGCGTGCCTGATTACGGATAGGGAGGTCCTGGGTTCGAATCCCGGTTCGGGCACGGATGTACTTTCTCTTTCTATCCAACCTGTCTTTGTCCTTTCCTTGTATGAATGTGGAGTGAATGGTTGCCTACTCCATAAACGGGTCCCTATGGCAAGTGTGTACTGAAGAAGTCGAACTCCACACCAAAATATGGTTCAGTTGGAAAAGTGTAGCAGTGCACCCCATGTTGCCAGTCTAGCGGGCACACGACAACAATAACAATGAGATGAGTAAAATTGCAATTTCTCTTGTAAAAGTTCCTTATATTGAGGTTCGAAGCGAGATGTACTGATTCTAAGGAACGAAGCAAAAAGCATCTCTTTCAGTCAGTCTACTTCTGAAATGATTCTTTCTAAGGTTGATAGTTGAAAACGCTTGTTCACATATGTAAGATGAAGCAAACATTGCATTTCTATTCTGGTCTGGCGGAGCTTACAAAGCGCAGTCTGCCATTTGTAAGGTCTAAAATTGGATTCCCATGTCTGCTCCCTGAGAAAGAGATAACGCTTGTTGGCGCCATTCTACACGCTCTAACTAACAAAGGACTTCCTCTTTTTTTAACACTGTAATGATTACAACAGTCTGTGCTTGCCATATCCGTAGATTTATGTTTTGTCGAGCCACCCAACTTGTCTGGTGGTAAGCGTGCCTGACTCCGGATAAGGAGGTCCTAGGTTCGTATCCCGGTTAGGGCATGGACGTACTTTCTCTATCTACCATGTCCTTTCCATGTATGAATGAGGTGTGAATGATTGACTACCCTATAAACGGGTCCCTACGGCATGTGTGTAGAGCAAAGTCGTACTTTCACCTTCATGGTGCTCTGATTAAAACGAAAGACGCTCCCAATCGACTTAAATTCGCATAGCGAGCTTGGCTTGTTGAAGTGTCATTAGTAACATGTTTTGTCGAACAAAAAACCAAGTAAAAAGATCAGTCTTTTTTTTTTTTTGAAAAAAATAAGGAAAATAATATTTAAACAAAATAGAAAGAGTTGGATATGTAATATATATAAATCATATTTTCATTTAATTTCCGTAAGACCGACGGAATAAAATTCTATCCGCGGGCTGTTGTTTGTCCATCCCTTATTTACGTGGCATAATTTCGTTTCTTGACGTGGAATCCAGAAATTGAATACTATTTAAGTCACTTGCAAGAATTATTTTACCGAGAATCAACATCTTTTACAGTTCTCGCGGGTATTGTGATGAAAATAAAATTTCAAGAGAATGGTCCTAGAATGAAAATATGCTTCTATTGAGCGAACAATAATTCGGAAATGTTTCTTTCTTGCCAATGTGTTTTCTTTAGATTAGGTTTCCTCTTTTTTCATCAAGCAGTTACTATTTCTGCATTAATTTGATCATTAATGTAGTTTAAAATGGTTTCCAAATCTCTGTATGTGCTCAACAAAAGTCGAATACTCAAACCGTTGGAGCAAAATTTAAAGTGGCAATCATTTTGCTGGCATCTTGATTAAGCACATGGGGTATATAAAATTGAAAAGCGTGTTTTAATTGTAAAATTAATTGCTCAGTTTTATTCAGATGTTTTACTTGACATAAAACTAATTATATTATTTTTGTGGATGTAGTTTTTATTATAATTTCTTAAATGGGACTGAAAGTATAGAAGCAGTAAAATACTTTTTTTTACAACGGCGGGCACTTGGGTAACTAACCCTTCGCCAAAACAAGGCCGGAAATTGCTACTCATTTGTCGTTACCCAGCGGGCACCTGTGAACCAAGTCACGTGGGCGAGTAGCATTACCCGCGTCATACCTTGATTAGTAGAACTTGGAAAATAATTTTAATTTTTACTTACACTAACTAGAATCCCTGTAAATATTTTACTAACCAGAATTAATTTTTTGGTACTGAAAATTATTGTACTTTGTGTAAAAAGTCAAACAAGAAAATTGTTTAATCACCAAATTAGAATTGTTTTGTAAATGCTTAATGTGTTATATCAGTATGTTATGCTATATTATTGACCAGGCCTTTGCCTGTTTTGTCATAGCCCAATCTTGTAAAATGACCTTTTTTTCTTGTTTCAATAAAGCACCAGTGTTTTTGTGCTTTGTCCCTTTGACACTGTGCAGCTCCAAAGATAATCATTCGCTTTACCTAAGTTTTGACATTGATGGGGATACCGGTTCGATTCCACCATTTTCGACTCCTTAGATCATTAACACCCACCCATTGGAATCGGATGTCTTTTTCTAAGCTTTCGATTCATATTCTTTTTATTTTCTAAGACTAACAATCATTAGGAACATTTAATACAAATATTAGATCTGTGCACTAGCATGAGTGCTCCCGTCCAACAAATGACGTCCATAGATAAAAGAAATGCCCTGAACTCAAATGGTAGCAGGTGGTTGAAAAGGAGGTATTTGTAGAAACTTGAACATGCTAAGAATTTTTGAAAGAAAGTGAAAGATATAATCAGTAGAGTGTATTAATATTTAATTTTGTTTCTAACGATACTTTGAATTTTATAATAATGATAATAATTAAAAAAAAAAAACTTAAAACGCTTTTGTTTCTGTAACCTCATTAAAAAAAGATGCTTTAAAATGAAAGAGTTATGATGAATTGAATTCTTAAAACAGAAAAGATTTCAAAAAGGTACATATATATATAATTTTTTATGTTATGAGAGATAAACATGGCTTCATCTAGAAGTGAAGAAAAAGGAATATTACTTAAGTTAATTATATTTCGTCAGAAGCAAATTTACTGAGAGATCATACAGCGTTCTTTACCGTATAAATTAATTACAAACGCTATAGCCAAAATTTTCAATGTGTGTGAAGTGAAACAGTTTTTATTCTCAATTTACCATGGATGGACACATTGTAATATAATTTAATACGATTCCGTGCACCGATTCTCAATTTAAACTCAAAGCAAAATTTCAGGAGACAAACAAAAAACATTTGGTAATATGTAACAATGTTATATAAATTTTCCCGTTTTGAGTTTTCCGCATAATAAATTTATTTCGTTTCCGCAAAATCTGTATTCGGAAACGATATTAGGTATCTACATTGTGTTAAGAGTAGATTGAGATGGTATTTCATATTTTCATTCATTTCTTAAATTTTAAGTCACAAAACCAATCGATAGATTGGTTTTCAAAACTATAAGTACCATGAGAACGAACGTAGAGTTCTCAGTATTTTGAAAAAATTATTCATCACACTTTTGTAATGAACATTTTGTGTTTGGAATTTTTTTAAACCTGTTTTTAACTACCAAATTTTATAGGATATTCTCATACTAAATTTTACAGAATTATTTTCGGTAACAATAACAAATTTAAGTATACGAGTTTAGCAGATCCATGGCAGAGTGGTAAGCTTCCTCAGCTTCGAAACAGTAGGTCACGGGCTCGAATTCTGGTTCGGGTATGAATGTTCCTTCCTCTATGTGTTTTTCTACGTCATTTCCCACTCGGAGGCAAAGAGTTCGCATCATCTTTGGCCCTTGTAGTGCTGCATGGATTAATTCTAAGATCATCCTGGCATTGGGGAAAGAAAGAATACGAGTTTGAAAAATAAAAATGTTTGAAATTCCGTTTTTATGAATACAATGGGAATTTTTCTCAATTCCTACCAGATGAACGGACAGCGGCATGATTATCGCGCTGGTCTTTTGGCTTCAACCGCTCGTAGGTTCGAATCCCACCCGTGATCGATCTCAACCATTGCTGGGAAAAGGTAGATATAGCCTTTCTGCATGCATGTCTTAGCGGTGAGTGCTTGAGAGTTTTCTACCCTTGTGACAAGTGAATAAGGCCCTCTAACTACGAAAGAGTCTCCAATGAATATAATTTACGCTCTTCTACTTAGTTTCAAAATGATATAGAAAATATATATGTGCAATGTAATCTGCTCTATGGAATGGAAGGGTGCGAGTTCGATTTCTGGTATTGTTGAACAACCGGAAATGGATGCGGTATTTCTTTCTCCTAGTACATTTTTCGAAATGAGTGCGTGGGAGATTTCCCTTGAAATGCATGAATACTGCCCACAGTCAATGAAAAAGCCATCCAGGAAAGCAGACTATTAGAGCAATTGCCATGTGTTTGTCCAATAAATAAGTAAATAAAAAGAAATGCAACATAATAATAAAATTCAAACATTTAATTATAAATGTTTTAATTAGTAAATAAAATTTTTAGCATGGAAATATTTATTTCCTTTTAATTTTGTTATCACAATTAGAGAATTGCGGCTTTTTAAGATAATTTCCACATTGCAATTTCTATTAGACAAATCAAAATAGGAGATTATAATTTTAATATCGTGGATTTCAACATATTATAGGATTTAACCACTTAAGGGGAATCCTTCCTCAAAATAAATCTAGAAATGAGCTTCAGCGCCATCTAGCGCAGTTGTTTGGGGGCAGTCCTTCTTACAAAGACTGAAAGAACTGATTGGTGAATTTAAACTCATAAGTCACGCCAAAGCACCTGTTTACAAAGAAAAAATAGTTCCTATCTCAATGGGGGGGCGAATTTTAAGTGGGGAATGAGAAGACCACTTAACCGCAATAGGGGTAAAGTGGACAATATAACCCCCCGCATCCTAATTTCCTTCCCCATGTTCTGACGTAGATTTTCTCCGCATATGTGGTCAGTTTGCTTGTCCCCTCTCGCCTTCCTGGAACTGTATGTCCGTAAATCTCATGGGTGAGGAAAAAGTAGGGCAAGCTCAAATGCTTCTCAAATTTGACACCGGAAGAAGAAGTGGATCTAGTGTTTGTTAGGTTCCTAGCCTAAATGGCCATGTACCTTCTGTTCCTAAGAAATTTTTCTACACCTAACTTTAGTTGAGATTAACATAATGATTTCAAGACATAAGGTTATTTAAACACAAAAGATTAAGAAAATATTTTGCTTAGGTTAAAGTGCTCCCAACGAGAGTTCTTTGCATGATATTGAATAAACATAAAAAAGAAAAATTTGAATACACATTACAAACAAGAGTGCAAAAAAATAATAATAATATTAAAATAAATAAATAAAAATTTAAATTACAGTTATATACATAGTAACAGTATTGATATAACTATATAAAGACAAAATATTTTTTTTATTCTATTATATATGCATATATATAAATACAATTTTTTTTCCTTTTCTGTATTTTATTATATATATTTTTTTAAGTATAAGAAGAAGAAGAAATTAATTTCTACTTTTTGGGAGGCAAATAGATAAGTTTGAATGTGGCTTAGCCCGCAGAACCGCCCTTGGTCTGTGGAAATTGGAAAGTTCATAGGGACTGTAGTTTTCAATTGCTTGAATTTCAGAGTTATCAATTTCATAAATATTGTTGTAGAAGCGAAAAGCAAGGAATTGGACGTATCTTGATAGGGGAAGGACACCCAAATTGTTTCTGATGTGTTCGTTTCTGATGTAGAAGTCTGATTGAGTGATCAGTCTAAGAAATTTACTTTGCTGACCCTCAAGAAGTTTCAGGTTCGTTTCCGCAGCACCACCCCAGATTGGGGCTGCATAGGTGATAATAGGGCGAAGGTATGATTTATAAATCAATAGCTTGTTAGCCATGGAGAGCTTTGATTTGTAGGCAATTAAGGGGTAGAGTAAAGTTTTGGCAGAAATAAATTTATTCTTAATTTTATTAATATGGGCTTTCCAGGTAAGTTTTTTATCTAACGTAAGACCGAGGTACTCGACTTTATTTGACCAGGGGACCGAAAAACCGCTTAGTTGAATCTGGGGGGGGTAGAGTACGTTTCCTAGTAAAAATGACAGCAGTGGATTTGTTTGGATTTATTTTAATTTTCCACTTATTAAGCCACTCTTCAATGGCCATGAGGTGTTCAGTAAGGATAGCATGGATTTTCCAGTAGAGAGAGCTAGTGGACAAAACGGCAGTATCATCCGCAAACAAAATTTTGACACCGGAAATATCCGTTGTGAGCTTAGTCAAGCAATGAGAGAGAAAAAGCTCTGCTCGGAGATTTTGGGAAGAAATATTCTATTTACTGTTCAGCAAAAAAGTATACAGATGCATAAAAAATTTTATCAATTTTGTTATTATTCATTAAATGATCAAAACTTAATATCAATGTTCAAATAAAAATAAAAATATAAAATATACTTATTTATTTTTATTGATTTAATTTCAATTTGCTTTGATTTTACGAGATTTGATTCTTTTTTAATGGGCCTTATGAGAAAGCAAAACAGTTACTCTTCTCTCTAAGTAAACTTCACTTTTAAAAATATTTTCAAATAGACAAAAATGCCGAATTTCTTATCTCTCTTAAAAAAAGAGAAAATAATGTAGTTTATTTATTAACTTTGGAATAACTTTTCTAGCTTTATAAAATATTTCGATATAAAATGAACGGAAAATTCCGTATATTTCGCTTATAATTTCTATCAAAGCTTTTTGTAGGAATGGAAAGTCTACCTCTCTATTTGGATTGATCAGGCATCTCGACATTGTTTCTTGATATATTTCTAAGCAAACTTTAAAAACAATATAACCTATTACATAATCCGCACTTTTGAGTTCAAATATGGCGATATCATCATTCGTATCTGAAGAAGTAAATTCACTTCAAGAAAAATAGAGTCTTTAATTTAAGAATTAAATATAATCTTCACTTTGGGAAAAAGCAAATGATCTTTTTTGTGTGTATGTGTGTTAAAGCTTAGCCTCTCAACAAATTAAAATAGAATGTGTTTCTCAATAAAATCATAAACATTACAAAATACTCTAAATTCCCCGAAATGTCGTAAAATAGATTAGGGTCTCACATTTCATCTAAATTCAATGTATATACCATTTTCAAATTTTTTAAATTTTCTTCATCTGTAACAAAATTTCAGAACTCCAGATATCCAACATCAGAGCTCCAAGCTTGCAGCCAAATTTATAACATCATCTTTAAATATTGTTTTCATAATTATTCTTAGCTAGCGTATTTATTCTCATTTTAACTCGAAAAAAAATCATAAAATTTTGAAGATAATGATCTTATACTTTTTTATTATATATATATATATATATATATATATATATATATATATATATATATATATATATATATATATATATATATATATATATTGTGATGTCTCACTGTCAACTTCAGAGCCTCTGATGGGGGAGGGTGAGTAGGGAGACGGTTGGTGCCACGAAGTCTGACGAATCTGTGTTTTGTTTTGCTTTGTATTACTGATACTGATTTTCGTTCGAGATGCAGGCGCGAGAGATGTAAGCGAACCCCGATATAACTCCTTTGTAAATTTTGTTTCTTTATTAATTAAATGTGTTTGTTTAAAAATTTGGAGTCTTTAGTTTGTTTCATAACAATGTATATATATATATATATATATATATATATATATATATATATATATATATATATATATATATATATATATATATATATATATATATATATATATATATATATATATAATAATTTTCTAAACTTTCACTTGTGTATGCTTTAGACCAAAATGCATAAAATTTATAAAAATGAAATTATTTGATTTAAATTTCTAAAAGAAATAAAATATTTAAATACATACTTATATAAATATAAATTGTAATCACATATTCTTTTTGTTAGTATATTAATATATTTAAAAAGATGTAAAATAAATTATTATGTAATTTTTATTCTATGTAAGAGATTGAATAAAAAATTATTCATGCTCTAAAGATAAAGTGTGGAGAAATTTCTTCAAAGATGTGCATTTAGTAGTTCAAGAAATGTGATAAGAATGCGCTCGAGTATGTGTATTTTTAGCAGAATGATGTGATAGAATTCACATCCCTACCAATACACCCCTTCATCGTAATTTCTCGGTTTTTTTTTCTTGATAAATTCAATTTTTCGTTTTATTTAATTTATTGGGAAGTTTTAAAATGTTGTACTTTACACTTGATTATGAAAAACTTTTTCCGCTGAACAACAGTTGCTGATAATTTATTAATCTTTTTTTTAATTCTTATTTTTTACGTGATACTTATAGCCTATTTTAACACATTACGCAATTTACAATTAAATAGTGCTATCAACAGCAGTAGGAAACAGTAATTACTCTGAAATTCTTCAGAACAATATTATCTTTAAAAAATAACAATAAATTATATATTTTTAAGCTTAATGAAGAATAATTGTCAACCAATATGTAATAAACTAATAAAATAATAAGAACTCTTGTAGAAGACTTTTATGAGTGTTTCAGGACGAGTCTTTCGGACAGCACTTGATGGATTTCTTCTCCCGCGGAGCAGCACACCACATGTTGCCAGTCTAGCTGGCACAAAACAATAACATTTCTTCCCCCTTTCGAGGAACCATTTTCTACCGATCAAGTTTCCTTTTGGCAGTGGTGAGAGATTTCGGCTTTTTATGTCCAAATTCATAAAATTTGAATGTAGCCAGGACGGAAGTGTTGTGCTCCGGGAAACCACATGTAGGTCCAAGATTTCTCCAGCCCCTACAAGGTCTTACAATTTGTATCCAAGCTTTCCCCCAACATCTGGAATTCCATATGCAAGTAATAATTGAATATAGAATTATAATTTAATATAGAGATTTCAAAAAATACTTGACTTTCCAAAAGCCTCATTTGAAGCTTTTTTTTTTTAAATAAATCTTCCTGATTGTCATATCGATCCTATACGTAATATGCACCGAACCAGTAATATAAAATTCGTAGGAAATTTATATCTACAGAGAGAGAAAATAAAAAAGGAGGATACAATTTTACAAATGTATTATATGTAATGCATGTCAAATTTTTAGTTTTTAGAATTCTAAAACTGCATGCCATGACTCACAACATGCATTTTTTAAATGCTAGAATATATTTTGAAAGATTTAATTTTGGTGCATTGATGTCATGTTTGAATTAATAAAAGTAACATTTACGATACTCTGAGAATGTTCTATAACACATTTGTTCAAGAGTGTATCCCAATTTTCTACACTTTACAAGTTTCATAATAACTAATAAGTGGGATATTCTTCCTAAAATTTTGAATTGTGTAAGGCCTATGAACATATTTATTATTGTCCCAAACATCATCGAAACATACGTATTCCGATTTAGAAAAGAATGCTTTTACTTACCAAGAATTCGAACTTAGAAGAAATAACCTCAAAATCAAAAGAAATATATATATACATACATACATATATATACATACATACATATAAACACACACTCACACCTCACACACACACACACACACACACACACATATATATATATACATATATATATATTATTTATTTTTATATTTATTAATAAACAATTTTTATATTTTTCATGGATAAATAAATATTTCGTAGGTATTGTTGAAATGTTAAAGTTAATTCTGCATCCAAAATCAGTAAGCAATAAACTTAGAATCAAATATAAAAGTAAGAAAAACAACAAACTTTGAGAAGTTTTTATAAAATAAAGATTAAAAAATATGGAATTGAAGAATTTTGCAATGGCTATAGATATGTATTGCAATATCATATCATGTAGATATACATCTTGAAAAATTGCATCAAAAATATAAATAAAGAATTAAAAAAGTACACTACATGAGAACTGTATAAATTTTATATTTTTTCAATAGATTTAGCTGTTTAAAGTCAATGTATATAATGTCCATAAGCCCATCATTTCTCGTGAAAATAATTGCAGGACCGCTCTGGAAAGATGAAGATTCGTCTCAGGGAAATCACAGAGCCCCTCGTATGTAGTAAAGGGGAAGGAAATGTCCCTTCTCGCGCCAATTTAGAAGCATAATTTTACAGGAAGATACCGGATACTAGGAACACCCACAGCGTTTGCTGGGGGTGAGGGAAGGGAACACACAAATTATCTCTGATAGAACTGCGAAAAACCAAACTTCAAATTTTAGTGTGTGAGGAGGAGCTTGTTGACTAAAGCATGCAATTGATTGGATTGATTTTTCAAACAACCAAGTATTCATCCGCCATGTGGGCGTTGCTAATTTTTGCGAAAAATTTTAAGTTTTATGCGGACAAATACAAAAATTCTATCGTAGATAAAGTAAAAATAAAATTTTGTTGGGATTTATAAATATATGTACACATTAAGTCTGTTTTTAAAATTTCTAAATTTTTTACTATTTTTAAGTTATTAATGTTTTAAGGATATTATCAAATTACTGAGCCAATTTAAAAATAGTTAAAATAATTTTAAAAATAAATTTCAAAACAAAATAAATTATTATTTTTGTGCATTAGTAAAATCTACAAAAAGTGAAGGTATAGCTATAATAGAACTTGAGAAATATGTATTTCAATTTCTCCATAGACTTAACATTAGCGCTCGTTTTCAATATGGCGCGGTAGGAGTCCCCCTTAAGAAAAATCTAAATTATTAGCTTCTTTTCTATGATGGTATACCATGATATGTATACCATCATAGAAAAAATTAATATATAAAGGTACAAGTAGTTATTTAAATATACAATTACAATTGATTGGTAATGTGGTTCAACAATCTACATCTGGATTATCATACGTCAAATTTTGGAAACTTTCATTTAAAATAAAAAACTTACTTTGCATTAAATATTCTGATGATTTCGACTTTAAATTTTTCATTTGCTGGATAAATTAGTTATATTCAGATTCCTTTCTTACCATGCAAAAGAAGAAACACGAAAAAAGCTGAGTCTTTTTACCCGAAAAGAAAAATGACAAAACAACTCAATTAACTTAAAAAACATCTTCCTTCATGCCAACTTTGTTTTTAAAAATGATTTAACCTCGGATATCCCGATTTAAGCCGAGCAAAAATTCCTGTGCGTTATCCGGCTATCCCGAATCCCTTGGAAGGGCCAACTAACTTCGCTGCATAACTTCCAGTTTGAGCCCCTGATTCGATAGAATAGTGTGCAATCGGGGCATGGAAGCTCGCAAGCTCATAACTAATGGGAGCTTTCACTCGAAAATGGTTTGAAACCTCCTTCAAGGGAAGGAACGATTATCTAATGTTTTAATTGCACTGCATTTTTCTAATTTTATTCACATTTCGGTTTTCATATTTGATGAAATTATATTTTAAATTATTTAGGTTCATTGCTAAATTCATAATGAATAATATATTTTAACTCTGAATCCCCATTTATAACGTTAAAACAATCTCAGTCAATTTATAACTTACTATACCCATATAATTTTAAGAAAAAATAGTCAAAATAATTTATTTTAAAAATAGCTATTTCAAATTTTATGCATCTCTTATTTTTTATATTTTAAATTAGTTGCAAAATCACATTTCCAGACAATCAAATTCACTATTAAGATATTTTAATACAAATTACTTTTGTTTGTGAAAAAGTGTGATATAGCATCCATGTACAATTCACACACAAATGAATTTTATAAATATATTCAGATTAAGAATACAATAGAATATGATCTTCAACAATAATTGTTATCATATATTTTTCTATATTCAAGCACCTGATAAAATTATTTGGAATTAAGTTAAATTTTTAGGACAAAAAAATACTGAAAATATTTGAAAAATAATTTTATATTAAGTGTGGCAAAACATTACAACAAATACTAGTAAACATTTTCTGTGAGCCGAAAGAATATTCACAAAGTAAATTACAAATATGAGTGGCTTCCTTCAAGTGCATGGGGCGATGGACATCCCCGCTGTAATTCAGTCATCGAGATGACACTCCTCTGAAGTGGTAAGGGAAGAAGCGGATGTACGTCTCTCTTTTGTCAAGTGCTTAGGGGAGGGGGACGAACTAGCTTTACAGTGAAAGCACAATGTTGCCGCCACAAGCAAATTTTAAGCAAGATTCTTCACAGATCCTCAGACTGTTAAGAGGTTAAATGTGTTGGTATCATCAGCAAAATCTTAAGTTTATTTTTAATATCAAGCAGCGTAATCGAAACATTTGATATCAAATTAAGAGAACTCCTTGAAATTATATTGCATCTATAATCAGAATAAAGAAAGGTTCTGAGTTTTTATTTCAAGCACATTGCTTTAGCTCCGTAGTCTAGAGTCGAATTTTTCTCGTGGGAAGATTCCCGGATAAATGTTTCTCATTTGATGGCAGACTGACCGCCAAGGGAAGAAAGGAGGGGGGGTCGTTCTCTAACCAGCTCTGCAACTTCCAAAAAGAGGGAATCGAAATGTGATACAAAAGTAATTATCTCCAAATTCTTGAATTCAGTTTCTTTTTATCTTGTTAAATTTTACGTGGTTATTTACCAATGCTTCCCCTAATTCCTCAAGTTTTTGTTATTAATCAAATAACATTTTGTTAATAAACAATGGACTTCGTTGGAAAAATTTATAACTTTTCTAAAATATTCAGTTTTAACAGTAAAATCGATTAAAAATTATCGATTTTTCTTATTGTCAAAACTTAAACTTTCTTTTGCAACAAAAACTTTTTATTTTCCTTCGCATTTTTTATATTTACTTAATACTGATTTTTAGCTGGAGTTAATATTTATTAACAAAGCTTACATTTTTAAGGTTTAAAATAAAGTTTAAGCATTATCGGTAATAATTTTTATTGAATTTGCAATTTTGTTGCCTCGATATGGACATTTAAGTCGAAAAATTCTTTTTTTTTTTGTACATTGAAAGATTAATGTATTAAATGCTGATTTCTTTTTAATGTTAATGTTTCTTAATTATTTTTTCAACCTATTTTATTTCATGTATAAAAGTATATTTTATAAGTTGAAAAAATCATTCTAGAGAAATAATATAGAATCAGGCGTAATCATTATGCCATATTAAAAATAAGAAATGTCTTTGAATGTTATAAAATTATTGACTGAAAAAGTGCCCCATTTCCGTGGGTGTCTGTCGATCGACAGTCATTTTCGACAGCTTATTAGGCCGAGACTTTGTTAAAAGTGATTCCTAATCACTACACACAGACAAGTTCAAGGAGGGTTTCGAATCCATGAACAGTTGAACTAGAGCACTAATCTTCTTGCTGCCATAGTGTAAAACAATATGTAAATAATTCAGAATATAAGTTCTAAATTTAATAAGTATCTCAAAATCTTAATATTATTAAACATTAAAAATAAAGTCGCCCACCTTTTCTAGTGGTCAGACGGCAGATAGGGAGGTCCTGAGTTCGAATCCCAGTTCGAGCATGGATGTAATTTCTCTCTCTTGTCTTTGATTGTATGAATGGGTTGTAAATGGTTGCCTACCCTATAAACAGGTACCTATAGCATGAGGAAGATGGACTCCAGACCAAAAACTGGGTTCATTGGAGCAGCGTACCCCATAATGCCAAACTAGATACCACAAGACAACAACAACATTAAAAATCAGTACAAATTTTACTTTGGTATTATTACCGTGACTGAGAAAATTTCTCAAATTAAAATCATGAGACATGAATCTTAGGATTTCTTATCTGCATATCTGTAATTTCTGGTTTGTCGCTCAACGCTCATTTTTATGCACACGGTACTTAATTGGAGCAACTGCTTGGTCTGTAATTCCTGGTGATAATTTGAACCACTAAAAACTTGTGAAAACTTTACATTCAGTGGGTCACTTTTGGAAAAACTAAAAATATTATAAGTTTACATTACTCAGCGGAATATTTCTCATTACATACATACATATATATATGTTTTTTCTACAATGGAGGGCACTAAGGTATATATATATATAGTAGAAAACATTACTTTAAAGGAATTAAATATATATAAACTATATTGAAGCTATTTATTTTCATAAAGTCAAATGGTGTTTTTCCAAATATGAGACTAGCACTTCAAATTATCTTGTTTCAATATCAATTGTGTGCTACTTTTGAACGTTCGTTCGACAAATTAAAATTAATTACGATATATTTAATTTCAACCATGGCATATGATCGCCTAAATAACTTACCAAGTACTACGACAAAAAAAATGAGATAAATCGACACTGATTAAGCAATTGATCAATTTGCTTCATCAAAGTCAAGGAAAATATATGCAGTATAATTAATGTATCAGATTATTATATTGCTGTTAAAAAGCAAATTTATTTTTGCATCTATAATATATATATATTAACATCTTCCTTTGCTTAAAAATTGTTTTTAAAATAATTATATTAGCATGTAAAATAAATAATATTTTTAACTAATTCTCATTTACCACAGTTCGATTATTATGTTGATACTTTTTTGAATTTCAGTTTGTGTGATTCTAGTTTTTAAAAAATTTAAAATTCAGTTTGATATTCCTTCAGTTCCAGTTTGAAAATTTTTAATTAGATTTTTCTTCTTTTTTAAGAACTTTTAAACCTAACTTTTTAAAATTATCAATATATTTTAGATTATTTTACAGCAAGCACTTCATTAATTTGTTATTTTCACTGTTCTGTTACGAGGGTTATTTTTGTATAATATTTTTTATGCCAAAACAGATATCGTACCTGGGCACTCTCTGCTTGCACGTAAGGCAGGAGGCTTCTTAGGGAAAATGCATTGCTGGAAATATACGAGCTTTGTGCAGATGTGAAAAATAACAACTGTCCAAATGAAAATCATAAAAATTATCTGGAAAAATGAAGCGTAATTGAGTGAAAAATTTCCAAATGGGAGAGTTTTTTTTTTTTTCCCATTCCGTATCCGACGTTTTTCCTCTCTGAAGAAGGGAGTTCTTCAATATTCCTCAAAAACAAAAGAAAGAATGCTAATTTCACTTTCTCTAATACTCCACTTTTCTTCCACTGCCCATACTACCCCCCTGTACGAAAGGTGACAAGTCCACTATGCGGAAACCCTTAGCGTAAATGGTAACGGCGAAGGGGGATCCTCTAAATTCCCCATCTCCAACACAGTGCATTTATTCAAATAAGCTGATTATTCTAATCCCACCAAATGATCGATTTAACAAGATATTACTGAAATTTTTCTTATTGTCAGATTATGTCCATTGTGTCTTTGCACAATTCAATTCGGGAATCTGCCCCGCAAAGCAGGTCTACCGAAAATCTACAGCATCTGAAGCTGAATTACCTGCCGTCGATTGGTTGCTAAGTGGCCTGCGCTCATGGCGTTCGTTACAAAAACCGCCATTGACCCCACACCATAGACGCCAACGTCTAGAATGGTGCTGCATTAGAGCTATGTGGAAGACGAAGCTGCTAAAGATTGTCTCCCCAGACGAGTCACGTTTCTGTTTCGTTAGCGACAGTCACCGCATACGAGTGTGGAATAAAGGGGGAGAAGTCCCGTACTACGGCACTTAGGACAACGGGGAATCATCGGCTTTGGCGGCCATTGTGTACTAATCCAGGTCACCTGTATACATATAATTCGTATTGGCGACACTATGACAGTAAAAAGTTACGTTAATCATGTGCTGCGTTCGGCGACTCTCATCTAATTTCAGCGCGTGCTCAATTGCATTTACCAGCAGGATAATGCTTACATCCGCCAACAAGCCATGAAAGGTGTACAGCTGTAAGACTGGCTAGGGTGCTCGCCCCTCACACCTATTGAATACGTTTTGCTTATTTGTATACTCTGTGCCTCTTTCAGAAGTCACACTTAGGCCAATGGTTGACAAGGAATGGAGAGCCATTCCTCGATCACCATCCTTACGATCATTGACTCTGTGCCTAGAAGTGTTGCTTCGTGTATTACCGTCCACGATGGTCCTACCACCTACTATCTTGACTCTGCTCTATAAGATATCTGTGGAATTTCGTTACTTTTTGGGTACCGTTCTTGCCTTTTTAATATTGGGCAGTGCAGAAAATAACAGCGAAAGAAAATCCAGTTAATTCCATAAAATTTGGTTTGGTTTGCTGATATTTTTTTACACAAGAGGGCTAAGCTTACAGGGACCTACAGTTTAAAGCGAATTATGA
This sequence comes from Latrodectus hesperus, assembly GCA_037975125.1. NCBI lineage: Eukaryota > Metazoa > Arthropoda > Arachnida > Araneae > Theridiidae > Latrodectus > Latrodectus hesperus. The sequence continues at coordinate 69,277 of JAJQOW010000412.1, read as the reverse complement.
ACTACAAGCAACCTAGCCAAAGTTGGGATTCGAACCTAAAAGCTGTTGAGCCTAAGATAAAGGCGCTAAATTGTGTGATTAATATTTTAAAAGCAACAGAAACTTTAGGTTATTTTCCAAAATACTGGTCAGCAAATCGTATCTATTTCGAAAAAAAAAGTCATTTTAAATTATGCTAATATTAAGACAAATTTTCAACCTTTTAAATTAAAAGTGCCGTAATTTATACGATTATTTAAAAGCGAATCATTAAAAAGCACAGGAATGAGTTGCTTATTACATAGATTACAGTATTTCTGAATGATTATCCACCATTCTGCCATCAAATTTTAGAAATGTATAATTTTTTTTACGAGTAAAATGTTTACTAGTTTTAGCTAGAATACATTGAAAAAGAAAACCTATTTTTACAGTTAAATATATCTTTTACAGAAAAAAACTATTTTAATTTCCAATAACGGACATTACTTATAGTGAAATATTTTCAGTTTTATAACAATAGTATTAGAATTTTCCACATCTTATATTCAAGTGAATTAGAATTTTCAGTATTAATCAACATAGGAGCGAAAAAAGATAAAGGCTATAAAATGTAGAAAACGATATGAGAGTAATATTGTCATTTTACAACCATAAATGAAATCATCAAAAAATATGAAGCTCATATTTCTCATTATTATCTTGTTCCTTTATAAATATACTGTTGTTTTTTGTAGTACTTATATTATTTTTTACTTTACATTCAAGATAAATATCATAAACTATTTTATACTATCCTTCTCTTGTGTGAAGCCCCAAATTTTGAAATCATTTAAAATGTGGCGCGACAAAATAAAAGGTTGAGAATCACTGGTCTAAAGTTTTTAAATACACATTTCATGAACCAGTACAAAATGACGAGTTCAACTGAGCTTTTACAAAAAGAGCTCTTTGCCTCTCACTTAAGACAAATGAAGAGATTACTCGAGAAAATATTGATTTTTCCTCAGTCTGCATTAGCAATTAACAAGCAAATTGATTTTCTTAAAACCAAAGTAAAGAGTTCTTAAGATTATGAAAAAATTTCAAGCCACGTAGGAGTGTAATTACTTTTAGATGCACTTTCAATTTATGATATGAATGCTCGAACAATTATATTAAGCTGATTAGTTCATGGCTCTAAATACATTAATTAATTTCTTTTTATCTAACGAAATTTTTCGTTCAAAATTAATTTATGTCTGCATGCACCTTCATTTTTTAGATCTAAAATTATACTAAAAAAATTATCTAAATAACTATGAAGGTGCATGCAATTTATGTCTGCATGCACCTTCATTTTTTATATCTAAAATTATACTAAAAAAAATTATCTAAATAACTAAAATAAATACTTTTCTCCTGAAATGTTTGTTCATATTTAATGGAAAAATAGAAATAATGCTCTTATGTTGTGTGAGAGAAATAAAGACACCACACAAAAGAAATCTTTACTAGAACTATAGAAAATTATAAAAGTACAATTATTTAGAGGTTAGGCTTTATCATTTTTTGACATATTATATTCAGCTCTTAAGATATTTAAAAAATTGAAAGAATGCATATTTTCAATTGAATACATTTACAACAGTTGACAATTTCTTCTAAAGATGATTTTATAAATAGCTAAAACTTTTTTTATAAACATGTGACAACTATTAATTAAAAATCTCATTGCTGTAACTTAAAACAATATATTTAAACTTTTTTAATTTAATCAAGACCAACTTAATTATTATATTAAATAACAATTAGGTGAAAAACTCGTATATATATATATGTATATGTGCGTGTATACATCGTTTTTTTCTCCAAAATTAGGCCACCGAAATTGAACTAAGCGTTGCATGAAAGAAACCTGAAATGATAAACATGATTAAATAGAGAATTGTTTAAAATTCAAATGTAAAAAAATTATTACAACATTAAGAGAAACAATATTATTAAATACTTATTTATTAATATATCTATTTAGCAATATTTATTAATTTGTATGCATTCAAAGATATCAAAATTTCTTATCTTCTACAAAGATGAGTCCTTGTAGAAGTTAAAAAAATTAGCTCAAGTTCTTAATTTGTTTCAAATGGAAACAATTTTATTATATTAGAACTAAAACATTTCACAATTATAATTATAACGAACTCTCGCTGAAATTTATTCTTCCTAACTGAAACTAAGTGCCTAATTAAATATTAAGTGTAACACGGTATTCTATAATATGATAAAAACGATAAATCCTGTAATGAGTATTGATGAGCAGTAATAATTATCGTTAAACACTCAAGTATTGCATGATAGTTTTACATGTGTTTGTCGGCGCGAACGATTGCCTATATAGCCTCCCCACTTGTCAAAAACTAAAATAAATTTACAGCTTGTTTTCCGTACTAGTCGTGTCTTACCAGTGTTCAGGCGTATCCATGCATGATTAATCAAGAGAATAGCTTGATCTAAGAAGTAAAATTTGATTAAAATTTGAAAAAATTGAATTTGAGAGGTAAAACATAATCTTGTGTTTAGTAGAAACTAGAATCCTCGCTACCATTATTTCAGTAAAAGAGTCAGTATGTAAGGTAGCAGCTTATAGGAAGTTCTTCTCACTGTTCCTGAACTGTGGAATATATACAGAAACCAATTTTTACTAAAGATTGTGTCGTAATATTTCGATGTCTTATTTCAGTTATTTATTTCCACCGTTCAAAAGGATAAACTCCTAATTAAAGTTGAAACAGCATTTAGTGAACACAATGTAGGGTTTAGTAATTAGTGGCCCACGTCCTGTGTGCATATGTAAAGAGTTCCTCCCCCCCCCCTCCGCGCAAGGGATACAAAATAATATTTTGTTGGATACTAAGCCACGTAGGTCTTGATGGAAACGAGAGAGCGGATGCAGCTGCAAAGGCTACACAAGATCCAACTTTACTATCGGTTCCGCTCTCAGATGTGAGAAAGGGTGTAAAAAGATTTATATATGGTCTTTGGGAAGAATCATGGAACTTGCAGGTCGGAAACAAACTGCATAGCATTTTCTCATCCCTCACTTCATTATCAATTTTACCGTTACGAAGTGCGGATGTTAGATTGACTCGCCTTCGTATCGGACACACACGTTTCACATACAGACATTTATTTTTAAGTGAATTAAATCCTTGGTGTGAAACGTGTGATGAACCTTACACTGTGTATCACATTTTAATCTCGTGTTCATATTTTAACCATTTACGTATACACTTTTTTTATACAGATATTTTAGCTTTACCTGATTTGCTGGGGGAACCACCCCACAGAAACCTATTTGCTTATTTGAGAGCAATAGGTTTTTTAAATTTTATATAATTTATATTTATACATTTTAAAATTTATCTAATAGTGATTTGTTTTATTATATTCTATTATATATAGATTTTAAAATGATTTATAGACTCTTTTTTGTTTTTTAAAATTTTAATGTTGCTTGGGTTTTCAAAAGAAATATATTTAAAAAAAAAAAAGTAAATAATTTTTTCGAAAACTTTATTCTTGGCGCAGCATGTCCATTTTTGGACCTTGCGCCATAAAACCCAACCAACCAAACCCCCCGCTACACTCAAACTAACAGAAAAGTCCACTTTGTAATAAAATTTCCTTCTTGTTCGAGGCCAGATATTTGTTTCTATTTTACAACAGGAAGGTCATGTCAACATGAATAAAGGAATTAAATTCTTGTACTAAATGAAAATAAAAAAGTGACAACCGTCTAACAAGCTGACACCATGTGTAGAATGACATTTCTAGTAAGCTCAATCGGCGAATCATGGTTTGGTTTGGTTTGTTTGTCGCTCATCGGTCATTTTTTGCACACGAGGGCTAATTAGACCGGGAGCTACGGTTTAAGGTGGATTCCGAACGACAAGAAATATCCATGCCCAAGGTGGGATTCAAACCCACGAACTGTTGAACCGAAGGCAAGAGCGCTATCCATTCGGCTGCCAGCTTGGCCCGGTGAATCATGAAGTACGTATAAGTTGTGCTTCTCAGGTTATCTTGATCAATAATATTTTAAACTTGTGTGCAATACAGTAAATTAATTAATTTTCAATATCAATGACACCATAAATCTTCGATGAGAAACATAAAGTGAGGGAGGAATGTGGTGTTTTAGGAATATAATGGATAAATGTATTTTTTTTAATGTAGAGGACAAAGAATGTGTTTATTGTATTATTATTCAAAACAATATAAATATTTTATTATATTGAAGCTAAATACTTAAAGAGTGTAATCAAGATTCATGGTAGCCTACAATTTAAATGAACAATTCCTTTGGGATGGCGAATTTATATAGTATATAGTAGAGGGTGCAACCGTATTCTATCACCTGATAGAAGAAGGAAATAAAAAATATTTCATTGTCAAAAGGCAGACCACAGTGTACCGCATTGACTTCATCAGTGACGAACATGCAGAACAAACGGAGACTGCTATCAGGAACTTGGATTTCCTTTGGAACTGGATGAAAGCACAAATAAAGATGCAGATGAAACAAGCATCTTTTAAAATGAACGGAAATTTCACTATCAGATTAATTGCTTAGTCTATAATCAAAGAAAGATTCAAGAAAGTATTATGGAGTGATTGTAAGTGCTGAAATTTAATGGAAAAAGTATCTTTATGGGAACATATATGGAACAAAATGGCAAGCGTTAAAATTGATGGAGCCAAAGCTCTAAGAGGAAAAAAAATCGTTATGGTTAAGCTATTAAAAACAAGTTTCAAACAGAACACACAAAATTAGGAGATGTTGTCGTTCCTGATTCAAAATGTAAAACAAGCCTTTGTGAGATTAAAGCATACCGAATTTACTACTGCTAGTGTGGTGAATAAAATAAGAGCAATGACATTATCATCCACACGTGCAAATAGGTTTGATTTGTTTGCTTTTCTAGGGTTACATTTTGCGCAACGCTAATTAGAATGGAGCCGATAATTTAAAATACACTGCCCAACATAGAAAATGGAACACCAAGGAGTGACCATAGAATGCAAATTTCAAAGTAAGCGCACCTTACTTAGTTATGGAGATGATGTTAAATGCCCAGATCTTCAACGCACGTATAATAAGATATAAGATGAGGAACCGGCAGAGTGGGCAATATTCGCGCCGTTATTGCTGCTTGTAAAATAATCGTTAAAAGTTCTTTCATATCGTAAATGATAATTACAGGAAACGCCAGGAGATCGTAGATGGGATCAATTCAAACAGACAGACGAAGGGCAGGTAAGTCCTTAAGGAAAATCACAGGTGACAGACACCAGAACGTCCACAATGCACCGGCTGAGGCATTGTGGACGGTGGTTGGAACAGAACAATTAAATGTGGAACGTTTGCTGGGTGCCGGTGCAGCCAGGGTGACGTCAACACGCGTGGATCAAAGCGTCCGACGCATGCAGGACTTTTGGGGCTCCACAAAGCACGTCTACCAAAGTTCTGTAGCAAGTGCAAGACACCGTGGATGCTCCCATATCGAGCCGAACCATTTGCCGTCGATTGGTTGTTACATTCATGGCGTCCGTTAAGACTTCCATCTATGCTGTGAGGTCAATGGCAAAGTCCGGAATGGTGCCGGATTTCGACGAGGACGATGGAGTGGCCCAGGATCATCTTCTCAGATGAGTCACGCTTCTTTTCTTCAGTGATAGAATCGCCGCGTATTCTTGGAGACTGGTCCAATCATGCAGCAATTGTGGGTCGCCCCACCGCGCGACAACTCGACATCATGACTCGGCGTACGAATTTTGGTCAATTCAGATCGTATTCATGGTACTATGATAGTCCAACGTTACGCGGATGATGTGCTGGTGCCGGTGACCCTCCCTTACCGTAATGGGTTGCCCAATACCCTTTATCAGGAGGATAACGCCCGAACGCGCATTGCTTGCATCAGACATCATTCCCTGCAAGGTATACAGCTGATTGCTTGACCACGGTGCTCGCCAGATATCTCACCAATCGAACACGTTTGGGATATATTTGGATTTGGCCATTTGCAGATCCTGGCAATGGATCTTTCATAAGACGCACTTTTTCAAATGGTTTGGAGAGTCATTCCTCAGGACGCGATCCTTACTCTCATTAACTGTGTGGCAAGACGTGCTATTGCCAAGTTTCGCCACTTAATGGCAGCTCCTTCTTGGTGTTGCATTTTCAATGTCGCGAGTGTAGATTTCGAAGCAGTGTAAACAATCAAGTCCAAACTAGAACAACTGCACCGAAATGTAGATTACTAACCATTCGACTGTATACACTCGGCTGATTTAAAATTAGATAAAAGAAAGGTTTAACACTATGACATTAAGCACTTTTTACAACTTTTTAGTTGCTAAAAATTTTCTGTGCATGAATTTGTTGGGGATGTTATTTATATTTGAGTGGGCATATATTTCTTATCAAAGTTTTCTTTGCATAAATATCAACAAAAGTTAATATATAGAGTTTAATAACATCAACTTGCACGGTGTGTGACGAGAATTTCAATAAGTAATAACACTACTGATTTAAAAAATAGAAAAATAAAATAAATTTCTCTGTTTCATTAAATAAATTCTAAAATTAAATATACTTATAAATAGATGATATGAAATTAGTCCAATTATAAACTGAATGAATTCGCTAATTTATTCAACTTTGACACTGTTTAGTGGACAGCCAAATGACTTACTGCAGTTGAAAGACATTTTTTGTCAACTTCGTAAAAATTTTCAAGATAAAAGAAACGCGTCACAAAGGAGGAAATCCAATAATTCTCAAGCACCCACTACGATGAAAGTGAATACAAAAAACAGAAACACAATGTGAATTTCCCGTTGTTCGACACTGGCTGACATCGGGATTTTTCTCTCTGATGAGTGCTGTCTTTCCATGAGGTCACGGTGAACCCTTATTTTATTCAATTCTTATTTATTAATTTTAACAGTAAAATTGCGGCCCATCTTGTCTAGTTGTCAGTGTGGCTGACTGCGGATAAGGAGGTCCTGGGTTCGAATCCCGGTTTGAGCATGGATGTACTTTCTCTCTCTATCTATCCTGTCTTTGTCTTTTCCTTGTATGAATGAGGTGTGAATGGTTGCCTACCCTATAAAAGGGTCCCTATGGCATGTGTGTACTGAAAAAGTCGGACTCCACACCAAATATGGTTCAGTTGGAAAAGTGGAGCAGTGCACCCCATATTGCCAGCCTAGCTGGCACACGACAACAACAGCAACAGTAAAATTCAATGCCTTATTTCTATCTTCAATTCAACTTTTCATCGTGGTGGTATATTTTCAAGATATTAAAATAGCTAATAAATGCAATCATTTTAAAAGGAAATATTCCAACTCTATCCTACAAAAAAATCAATTGCGCGCTCATTTTACTAGATTTAATCGAAATACTAGAGAATATTTAGCTTGATAAGTGAAGAGGTTAACAATTGAAGAGGTCATTGAAAACATCACAAGTACTTTGATTAATACTTTATAAAGCATAAATAAATAATTTATTTGAAATAGATAAGAATCTGATTTAAAATGTTGATAAAAACTTGAAATATTTATATTCTACTTAAAATTCCTAAATTTTTTGCAAAATATCACTGAGACCAATGAATACCTATTAACAAAGTATGATATATACTTTAAGTTTTTTAATGGCGAAGTAAATAGCAAAAAATACACCAATCACAAATTAAGGTTAAAAGAGAAAAGTATCATTGCATTAATTATAAAGTGAATACACTGGTGTGCAAAAATTGAGGATTTTTCTAGTGCAGCGTCGCTCAGCAGAGTTCCAAAACGATAAAAATCGTACCAGAACATCCTCCAAATGTAAGAATATGGAAAACGTGTTTAAAAAAAACTATCCAAAAAATTCCAAATGATTAAAAAGGAAGTTTATTGAAGTATGAGCATGGAGCAGAATGACAGAGATGGCCGAAATATCCATGTGTAAGCTCTCTAGCAAGAAACATCCAGCTTTTAGTAGGGGATATGATCTCCCCTGACTGCTGTGCAAGATTAACATCGTCTGTCCATACTGAGTATGAGGTTGTCAATAAGTTGTTGAGGTACTGCTGCCCATTCTTCTTGTAGCGCCAATCGCAGCTCCGGAATTCTTACTGGCGGTTGGTGACGTGCCGCCAAGCGTCTCCCTAGAAAGTCCCACAGGTGTTCGATTGGATTTAGATCGAGGTACTTTGCCGGCCAATCCATGCGTTCAATATCCTCACTTTCCAACAGCTCTTAGACAGCCTATGTACGATGAGGTGGAGCATTGTCGTCCATGAAGAGGAAGTGGGGACCCATAGCACTTCTAAAAAGACGCACATAAGGAAGGAGAATATCATTACAATAACATGACCCGGTGAATGAACCTCCTTGGACGACATGAAGGTCAGTACGGGTACCAAGCAAGATGCCTCCCCAAACGAGAACACCGTGACCTCGAAACAGGTCCCTTTCGACGATGTTGGAGCGGTTATTGCGTGTTCCCCGCTCTCTCCAGATGTGTATGCGTCCAGAATCGGTAGTCAGACTAAATCTGCTCTCGTCCGTAAAGAGTAGTCGACCCCATTAAAGATCCCTCCAGTTTTGGTGTTCCCGGCACCACACAAAGCGCCTTCCCCTGTGGGCAGACGTTAATGGTACAAAATATACAGGTCATCGTGCGAATAGGCCACCATTGTGCAACCTCCTGGCGACTGTAAACCGTGATATCGGACGTCCAGTCGTCTGTTGGAAGTGTCTCGCGATTTCTCCAGTCGTCTGCCGCCTGTTCCTTCTTGCCTGCAGGACCATATACCGGTCGTCGACTGCCGTGGTTGCTCGTGGACGACCACTGCTGAACCTTTGGACAGCTGTTCCTGTAGTTTGAAATGCTCTCCAGATTCGTGAAACGATGCAGTTAGCGATTCCAAATTCCGCAGCCACACTTGTCACACTTCAACCTTCCTCAATCTTCCCAATGATTCGACCTCGCGTAAGGTCATCTAGCTGTCGTCTACGAGGTTGCCTGTTCCTTATTTCATACGGATTAAGCAGCTCTACGTCATTTAAACTGATATACGCCGTGCAATAGCTTTCACAGAAACATTGATTGTACACCGCCAGTCTGCTTTATACCCCTCCGACATTCCCCCTTTACGTCATTTCGCGTAATTTGAGTATGCTCTTGCGTACCTGACCTTAGCCGATTTCTGATTGATCTTTCGGTCCGATCTACCAGTTTGTTCCGCTGTTTATGCTAACTTTTCCATTTCGTCCTTAATTTTTGCACACCAGTGTAACTTAAAATATCTGATATATGGCATAAGATAAACGAAACTGAAAACCAAACTGCTTCACGGGAATTAAAATAAATAAGAAATTGATATTAAAATAAATCAAGAAAACTAAAAATCCGTAAAAATTGATTTCGTTATTATAAATAAGCCGTATTTTAATGAAGATATGGTAGCAATATATTGGCTGAATTTTGTGATTGTTGCAAATATAAGAATATTAATAGTTAAAAGAATGAAATCAATTTTAATATTGGTTTCTAATAATAAAAAGCGTATTATTGTTTCTTTTCAAAAAGGTTAACTTAAAAAATCTTCCAATATGAGCTTTCAGATCCATATTCCAATTTTAGCAATATTTTGTAAAGTCATTTTCTTGATCGAAAATGTGTGTATAAATTCTATTCCTAGTTCTACTCGGGCAACTAATTCATTTCTGTTTTTCACATGTAGAATAGAATATTTAAAATAATTTTCATACAAGTTTTTCACAAGTGTTATTGTTGCAGAAGAGTATTGCTTATCATAAAGATGGTTTATCAAAATTTATTGACATGGCTTGAATACTTGACAGCATTTTTTACAACATACAAATTACCATCATTAAACATAGTATACTTATATTATTATGCAACTTTTTATTTTATGCAGCTATACCAGTAAAACGGTTTGACTTTTTATTGGTAGGAATGAGTCGTAGGTTTGAACGTCAGTTTTTTTACCAGTGAAGTGCAGCAAATGAATAAAAAAGCAGTAACATGTAAATAATCAAAGTGATACTGGGATTGAATATAAATCAAAAATTAAATGTGAAAAGTCTTTAAAATCTAAGTGTATTTCTTAGTAAAAAAAAAATTTATGTTTTATAGAATGTCTGAACGTAAAAGAGGAAGAGATATTGACAGTTCTGTATTGGTTTGGTTTGTTTATCGCTCAACGGTCATTTTTTGCACACGAAGGCTAATTAGACCGGGACCTACGGTTTAAAGTGGATTCCGAACCACTACAAACATCCATGATCAAGGCGGGATTCGAACCCACGAACTGTTGAACCGAAGGCAAGAGCGCTAACCATTCGGCTGCCAGTTCTGAAGCAAAAGAACAGCGCAAAAACGAAATACTCGAAGAGCGAGAACTATGAGAAGCAAAGAAACCGAAAAAATTAACGAAATGGAGAATTAAGAATTGTGACTCTCTCTCTCTCTCTCTCTCTCTCTCTCTCTCTATATATATATATATATATATATATATATATATATATATATATATATATATATATATATATAGAGAGAGAGAGAGAGAGAGAAGAAGAGGAAGATCTTTTAAGTGACAGTGTTTGGAGCGCCCTGTAGCGCAATCTAATATAGCCGAAATGACACCAAACTTGTGGTATTTAGACTAATCAAAACATGGGGAAAAAGATTCCGACAAAAAAAATTTAGTTTCAAATGTCACCGTTAGGGTATTTTGTGGCGCTGCTTCAGCTTACAATAATGTGAATTAGCATAAAACACGGGTTTGAAAGCAAAATGCAAATGTTGTGCAATGCCAGTGCCCGCAATAGGGGCTACAAAAGCAAATAGTAGACAGCTCTGACAAATAATCTCAGCTGAAGTAAATTGAAATAAATGAGATTCAGTGGCCATACCTCTCACGTAACCGGACCGTGCGTTTATGTAGGTTTAATATCAATTTTGTCTATTCTAAAGGTAAACATAAAGAAGACAGTGCGGGATATTCCTTTTGATATGTTACGCACGACTGTGGAGAACGTTGTGCACAGAATGCACGGTGTTATTTCTGAGAACAGTGCTCACTTTGAATGTGGTCTAACTCCTCACCGGGGAAGTTAATGCTGTAAATAAACATTAATAATTTAATAGTGTGATTGTATGTGTTTGTATTTTCCTTTTCTCACATTTTATACATTGTAAAACGCCTCCAAATGCCCTAGCGGTGATTTTTGGAACTAATTTTTTTTTTTTTTAACAGAATCTTTTTTTCCCGTGTCTTGATTAATCTAAATACCAAGTTTGGCGCTATTTCAATTATTAGATCGCGCTACAGGGTGCTCCAAAGACTGTTACTTTAAAAAAGATCCTGTATAATAAAAAAGTAAATGGAAGGCACCCATGAAAATATCACTCTACGACATGCGTGGTCGAGAATAATTAAACAGTACAACCTAATAAATGAAGTATTCCACTACGACCTGATGGAAGAATATGACAAATACCTCGCAATAGGGGAAATGGAGAAGTAATCAGAAAAATGAATAATCGCGAAAAAATTCAGTAGAGAAACACCAGGAAATTGTAACATAAATAAAAAGATTCGATTACCACCGCTGGAAGCACTTCCGCAAGAATTTCTACATTACATGACCGGGAAAACTAGAATCAAAGCACTTTTTTCAAAAGAAAAAAGCATGCAATGCCTATTTCTAAATGAAGTCATCTCGTGTTACTTCAATCAACACTAACAGAGGTGAAATCGAATATTTGTTCCATCCAAGGACAAATCTATCATAAAATGGTGTCGTTACTACTACTACCCAAAGAAGACTTTAGATTTCTGCGAGTATAAATTCATCATAAATGAAAAAAGAGAAATTGATCAACAATGCACGACATCAGTGGATTGAGGCAAGAAATAATACAAAATGTGCCATGAGTTACACAAATACAGACCACTTACTCCTGCATTCAAAACAAAATTAGACAGAATTATTTCTGGTGACTGTAAGTTATAATTCGAGTCCCCCATAGACAATCTGGAGAACACGCGAACGTCGATTTTATGCACCTCACATAAATGAAGTTTCCGTTGTAACTGTAAACAATGAAAATACAAGCCTTGACAGAACTGTACAATAAAGAAAAGAAGGACTACAACGCATTGCAGAGATACATCGTTCATTTGATGTACTCCAATATTTCACCAATTAATATTTCTATACGGACGCAACGGATATTACTTTTATGTGAGAAAAAGCCAACCTGAAACAGGAGTAGAAACAAACAAAAAATTCCAACCAGTTCTATGCTTACCCCTAAGAGATCAGAGACAATGAAAAATACCATCACATTCTCAATCATGACCCCATAGATCAATAGGATATAAAAGGCCGAGTTTCCCGACAAAAAGAAGGATATTTAGGGAAGTTGTCATAAAATACCACATCTTTCAACCTTTATATTCTGGATCTACACAAATGAATGGCAAAAACGAAGACTGTCGCGACGATTGAAAACTATTTCTGAAACGGAAAAGGATTCTTAGGTTTAGGTGAATGGCAAACAGTTTATTTTTAGAACATTATTAGAGTAGAAAGTTAAAGTTATGTTTAAGTTGATAGAGTAAGAAAATAGAATTTTGGATGTCGATATTTGTGTGGTTGTGATTTATTTTAATTAACCTGTTTTATTTTAATTTGGACGAAGCATTTTGGTGACCCGGACATGATACGAAAGCTGGTTAATCGTGGTTATTAAAAAGTAAATTACTTAATTAAACTTGACGTCATGGTTACAGAGGATACACTGAGAAAATGAGTCTGTTCGCATTGTGTTCACGAAGACTAAACAGTTTAATGGAAGAATTTGAAAAAAGAAGCGCCAGATGCCAAATTTCTTAAAACAAAATGTTTAACTTTAGATCGTATCATAATGAATTACAAGACTGTGATGATATACGTAATTTTGAACAGTATCGAAACAGATGAAGATTTCGCAAAGGAATATAATAAAATTGACGGATATTGTGAGATATTGGATTTAGTAGAGGAAAAAAATAAAAACTTCAATAAAATGTGTTCCGACAAATAGCTGAATCAGTAAATTCATCGCCTAATGAAAAACGCGCCTACCAAAAATTTAATTGTTACATTTTGGCGATTTGAAAGACTATTTAGGATTTTGGAGCCAATTTCAACGAATACATACTGATAAAGATATGGCGCATGAAGATAAATTTCAATATTTATTACAGTACATGGAGCCAGGAAGTCGAGCTCGCGAAGTTATTGAAACTTTTTCTCCGACATCTGAAAACTATGAAAAGGCAATTGAGGCTTTAAAGAACAGATTTGAGAGAGAAGAATTATTAATAGCACTATATGTTCGTGAGTTATAATCTCTCGTTATACAGAATTCAACAGAAAAAAAGAGTAGGTCAAATATTTCTTATTTGTATGCTAAATTAGAATCCCATTTAAGATTCTTAGAGTCAATAGGACTAACAAGGGAAAAATATGAAGCTATTTTATTCCTTTTTGTTGAATCATGTATACTCGAACAATTAATGAGAGTTTGGCTGCGAAATCCGACACAGCCATCAGTAAAAAATGTATTAACGGAAGATTATGGGAATAAGCTTAAGAGTTTCCTTTGTTTTTTGAAACGTAAAGTTGAAGGGGAAGAACGATTCAAGTTTGCTAGAAACGGAATGAAACGAATTCAACAATGGTAATTTGAAGAGCAAGAAAAAACAAAACTTAGATGACAGTTCCCACTGCAAATAATTTATTTTCAGATGACATTACAAAAACACAGTTTCATTGTGTTTTCTGTGAAAAATCCCACGAGTAAAGATTGCTCCTTAGCACAAAATTGGTCTTTAGACTAGAAAAGGAAGCTGTTAGTAATAGGAAAGTGTGTTATGCTTGTTTCAAGGGTAATCACAGAGCAAAGTAGTGTAAATCGAAAATAAAGTGTATGATTTGTTCTAAACGACACCATGCAATCAAGTGTTTTGACTTACCTGTAAATAAAAAAGATTTCAACGAATGATACGATCAACTCGAGTAACGCATTGATAGCCGAAGAGTGTTCCGAATATGTATAGTTGCAGACTATACTTGTAAATATTGAAACAAACCGAAACTATGATTCACTAATGATTTTAAAATAATAAAATTATTGATACTTATTATACAATTATCATTCATTGAATACAATCT
>JAJQOW010000412.1:0-52500 GCA_037975125.1 Latrodectus hesperus | reverse complement strand
TCTAAACCACGTTTTGAAAGTTATTAAAATCTAAAAATCGATTAAAAGTTTTACTAGAATCTTCTCGGACATATAGATCGATATCGAGCTTTTATCTCAGCTTCAATGGCACTTACCGTTGAGGTGGATTCAAACAGATCTTTTATGTTTTTTTCTGTAGAATTTATTATATATTCTAATTATAATGAATGTATTTTTTATTTTATTTAGCACCAAATTATCAGCAGTATAAATTTTCGACTATTCGTTTTAAAAATTGCAGCGGATTATATACAGGAAAATACGGTACAAAAAAATCACATTCCAAAAACATATAAAAAGGTTATAAACTCACTTATGAATTCGTTTGATGGATTTTTATAACAATTGTAGTGTGGTAGCCAGAAATCTCATCCAATGAGACATGAAGGGGAAAAATAAAACAGAATATTAGCATTTCTAAAAATTTAAACATGTAGCTAAATTTTCAACAAAAAATACTTCATAAAGAAAGTTGTAAATAAATTTTATAAATATCAATTATATTGAATTTTTAAATTTAAATTATATTATGTTCATACATAAGTAACTCTAATGATAATCAAAATATATTTATTGAAAAAACTGTTTCAATAAATACAACCAGAATAAATCTGGAAATTTTCTTAATTTACCGATATTTTCTGAAAATTGTCAACTGAATAAAAAAAATGTGGAAACGATAGATAATTTGTTCCTTCCATTTAAAGGCATGAGTGTTTAGACAAAGATATTAACATTATTTTGAATACTAAACATTTTCATAATACATATAAAAAATATAGAAGATAAACCTTTACAACTACCACCTACAGATAAAAAATCTATACTATTCTCCAAACAAGGAAAGTTAATTAAACAGAAAATCATTTGTGCATAAAATTCTTACAAGAGTGAGATACTGCATCATAATTCATGAAAGATATTTAATATTTAGAATAAATCCAAAATTAATTTGTGACTAGTACAATATCAGCAGAACACATTATAGATAACAAAATATGATAGCATAATATCATTATAATTTTACTGCAGAATGAAGATATTTTCAACTTCAGGCAAAACCAAATGAAAATTTTGAATAAGTATTGTCTTGTAAGGCACTGTAATATTATAGACATAAATATCTAACAATTATATGATTATTGTAAGCTCTCTATAGAACTTTTTATTGATTTAATAATTCTAGAAATATGATACGTTACTAAACTTTTTTAATATTTAAGTTATAAAAAATTAATATTTGATTTAATTTCAAACTGAAATATAAAATCAGAAAAGTAGCAACACTTTCCTCTATCTAGTTTTAAAATGGGCTTTTCGAAAACTTGTATGATATACTTACAAATAGTTCAGAAAAATTTGTAAATATATTTGATTAACGCATGACAAATTTAGAGTCGCAAATCAATTTATTCACATTACTTTGAGCGTCAGCTCAAAACAAAGAAGGGCACAATTTAAATATATTACTTTTAACATTTTTCAATAATTAATAATCTTATTCTTTATTAACATGTGATTTAGTATTTGAAAAAACTATTGAAAAATTTACAAATAAAATTTTCTCAGAGAAAGCTTTAATATGTCCATCAGTTGAAAAATTCCGTCATTGAAATTTTTAATAAAAATTTACATTGTAAAACTAATTTCAAAAGAAAATCAAAATTTTACTAGACAAGGAGTAATAGTGGTTAAGTGGTTAACTAAAAAATTCACCAGGTATATCAGAAATAATGGAATATAGTTTGTTATTAACCTCTATAATTTAAAATTACATTTAACTTTATTTTTTGAAAATTGAAAAGGAATAAAATATTTATTTAACTTTTTTCATAAAATAAATTAATGTGCACTCAAATCTTTTATTTATGATAGTAGAAGAAGATATGCAAATATCAAATGCAATCAGAATGTCAAAATTCCATTCGACTATCAACGAGACAAAAATTGTTACTATGAGCTAAGCAAGATATAAATAAGTTTTTACTATACATTTTTATTTACGTTTTTTATTTTAAAAATAATCATTAACCTTAGCTTCCAAATCTAGGTTACTGATGAAGTATCCATATTTCGACTCAATAAAATATCCATCAGTATTGAAATATTTACTGATTTAGTTTTGTTTTTCCTAGGTAAAAGTATACTGTAAAATTCATGCACAAACTTAATGTGGATTTATAATGCCTAATTTGGAGTATAAAGTAAGGACCATGGTGCAAAGAAGCCCTACCAGCTTAATGATGTTACTCAAAAATACATAAACTAAATGTAAAAGCAAAAAAAAATCTCACATTTATACAAGCAATATTGCATGGAATGCATAGTATTAATTAAGAAACTACAATGCAAAATCAAAACTTTAAAATGCTAGCTCAAATTTTATATTCCTCACAAAGAGAGTTGCATAAAGTCAAAGCAGATTTAAGTAGTCAAGCAGGTTGAAGGCTGCTTGACTATTCAACTACTAAAATAAATATTCTATATTTTAGCATAAAAATAAATAGCACAAAAATAAAATATAAAATACTATATTCAACTGCTAAAATAAGATACACAATTATTTCCCATATTGCCTGTATTGATTCAGAGGCAAGAAAAAATGCTCTTAAATTTATTTACCATTTAAAACATATTACTTCCTCCAAACATATATGTGTAATATAATTGAGTAACACTGTATCGATATAAATAAAATTCTTATTCTCTTTATTTGATAAATTATAGTCTGCAGCTCCATTAAGATTGGCTACACATAAATAAATGAAAATATAAATTTAAAAAGGAATATTCTAGATATTTCACAAAAAAAAATTATGAAACCCAAGGAATTTTTATTACTGGGATCTTTAATTTGATAACGAAACAAAAAAAAAATACCTAGACTATTTCAAACATTAAAAATGGATATTCTATGATAATAAGATAAATTACACTCTTGTATGGTCACCTTTGTTAACATCCATTGATTACCATTAATTACATTCAATTTCCTCGGAAAGAAGAAAGTTGGAGAAGAAAGTGGAAATAATGCATTTCTACACATGACATTTGACTATTTTTCATGCACATTACAATGGCGCTCACATAGAGATCATTTCAAAGAAAAGTGTGACGTATCAGTATCACTAATAAAGTGCATAACAATCTAATCAGAATTTAAAATTCTTGTTATCCTGCAAAAAATAAAGTGGTTCAGTGCATCTTTTTAACCTCACTCAGATCTTTTGTTTATGTGGAAATATATGGACATTTCCTCTATTTCAAAATTAAAATAAGAATATTCTTTGCCTTGTAATAATATAAATTGTATTTATACTACACATTTTAAGAGTAACCATAGATATCAATAGCAGCTTTCATAAGAATTTGATGTGATTTCACTGGCGCAAGATCCTCAAATGGGATAAGCTGAGAAGATAACTGCATAGTTGATAAAATAACCACTGAATAATAAACCCCTGATAAACCACTGAATAATAACTAATTGAGAATGTTGAATCAGAAAAATCATCATTCATGGCATGCCAGCCCAGGATGGGCCATAATTCTCAAGCTGATTTTGCATCTTTGCCTACCAATTCATTTCCATGAATACCAGCAAATGACAGAAATTCTCAAAATAAAATCTAGGCTCCATTTCAAGGTAACTGTTTATGAACATTTTTGACCATAAGTAGATTATTTGTAGTTGGATTTTGTAAACTTATCAAATCTGTGCATAAAATGTGCATTTCAGAATTTCATGTACATCAATATAATTGAGTGCTAAGCAAGCAACTGTAAATATTGAAGAGAAAAAAGAGGTAATAGAGTAAAGTTAATAGTTAAGTATGAAATCTTCAATAATCTCACGTTACTTAGAGATTTCGATACATATCTGTTAAAACTGGTTCATATGATTGGTTAAATTCTCGATGATAATTAAAATAAAATTTTAAAATCAAGTTAACAACCTCATATTTGATAAAATTCCCAAATAAATCAAAGAAAGATACGCTGTCTTTTATACATGGGAGATAGTCGAAAAAATTATTTGTAAAGACCAGCACCTCAGAAAAACCATCAAGAAGTTAATTTTGCATTCCTGCTCTAAAATGAGTAATAAATGCTGGACGAGATTTGAAAAGGCGATAATTATTTTTATTTAATAATTTCTCACCTAAAGGATGCTCACCATTGGATTTTATCCAATCGTAGTAAGACAATTTCTCTCTTCTACATGATAATGATGGTTCAAAACCCTCTGCAAATAGGTCAGTAAGGAGAGTGTTGAAAATTTCCAGAACAAAACCAGTAAAACCTCATAAGGAATATAATTAAAGGAATTTCAAAAACGAGGGTCGAGTAGAGTCATACCACGCTTTCATAAAATACCATTACTTGCATGATGCTTCGGTAGACAGAAAGCAAAACCGAACAGTCTATCTCAAAAACGTATTAGGCGAAAGATAAGAGCTAATGCTTTTCGTTCAACAGTTCGTGGAGATTGAGCTTCACCTCAGGCAGAAATGTTTCTATAAGTTAGGAGTCGAATTCGAACAGTAGGTCAAGGTCTAATGTGCCCTCCTATGAAGCAAATTGAGCGATAATGGTTAGAGCTCTAGATACCTATTAAGAAAAAACAACACATTTTTGAAAACTGTTAATGCAGCGAAAAAAGTCAGCGTTTATCAAGTACAAAAACTACAATTTCTATTACTCTTGAAGGCAAATAGGTAAAACATTCAGTACCAGTTCTGGGTCATGATAAAGAAATCATTGCAAGAAATATTATATGAAAGTTAAAAAAAAGAAGCAGAAATCTTCATCCCAACTGCAATTTTCCTAAAGAGCCCCCAAAGGAATATTTTAATCATCACCGGGAGTACTCTGAAGATAGGGAAATATAGAAATATTTCCTTAATAATTAAAATTATGTAAGAATATCCTTTACTATTTAAAAGCACAGAATTTATTACATTGAAATTAAATTAATAGGTGTATAAACATAATTTCACATGGGTATACATGTCAACTCCAAGGAGGCAGATAAATATAAAAATGATACTTATAATGTGCTATATAGTTTGAACTTTAGAATATTCTTACAAATTATATTGAAGCAATTTTTCCTGAAGTGCTCCCAAGTGAATCTTTTAATCATCACTTGGATTGCACTGAAGATAGGGAAATATAGAAATATTTCCTTAATATTTAAACTTATGTAAGAATATCCTTTACTCTTTAAAAGCACACAGAATTAATAACATTTAACGAAGATTGATACATACATATGCATAATATTTTCCCATGGGTATACATGTCAACTTCAAGGAGGCAGATAAATATAAAAATGATACTTATATTGTGCTATATAGTTTGAACTTTAGAATATTCTTACAAATTATATTGAAGCAATTTTTCCTAAAGTGCTCCCAAGTGAATATTTTAATCATCACTGGGAGGGCACTGAAGATAGGGAAATATAGAAATATTTCCTTAATATTTAAATTTATGTAAGAATATCCTTTACTATTTAAAAGCACAGAATTTATTACATTGAAATTAAATTAATAGGTGTATAAGCATAATTTCACATGGGTATACATGTCAACTCCAAGGAGGCAGATAAATATAAAAATGATGCCTAATATGTGCTATATACTTTGAACTTCAGAATATTCTTACATATTATATTGAAGCAATTTTCCTAAAGAGCCCCCAAGTGAATCTTTTAATCATCACCGGGAGGACTCAGAAGATAGGGAAATATAGAAATATTTCCTTAATATTTAAACTTATGTAAGAATATCCTTTACTATTTAAAAGCACAGAATTTATTACATTGAAATTAAATTAATAGGTGTATAAGCATAATTTTACATGGGTATACATGTCAACTCCAAGGAGGCAGATAAATATAAAAATGATGCCTAATATGTGCTATATAGTTTGAACTTCAGAATATTCTTACATATTATATTGAAGCAATTTTCCTAAAGAGCCCCCAAGTGAATCTTTTAATCATCACCAGGAGGACTCTGAAGATAGGGAAATATAGAAATATTTCCTGAATATTTAAACTTATGTAAGAATATCCTTTACTATTTAAAAGCACACAGAATTTATAACATTGAACGTAGATTGATACATACATATGCATAATATTTTCCCATGGGTATACATATCAACTCCAAGGAGGCAGATAAGTATAAAAATGATAGTTATAATGTGCTATATAGTTTGAACTTCAGAATATTCTTACATATTATATTGAAGCAATTTTTCCTAAAGTGCTCCCAAGTGAATCTTTTAATCATCACCTGGAGGACTCTAAATAAAAGGAAATATAGAAATATTTCCTTAATATTTAAACTTATGTTAGAATATCCTTTACTATTTAAAAGCACACAGAATTTATAACATTGAACGTAGATTGATACATACATATGCATAATATTTTCCCATGGGTATACATGTCAACTCCAAGGAGGCAGATAAATATAAAAATGATACTTATAATGTGCTATATAGTTTGAACTTCAGAATATTCTTACATATTATATTGAAGCAATTTTTCCTAAAGTGCTCCCAAGTGAATCTTTTAATCATAACAGGGAGGAGTCTGAAGATAGGGAAATATAGAAATATTTCCTTAATATTTAAACTTATGTAAGAATATCCTTTACTATTTAAAAGCACAGAATTTATTACATTGAAATTAGATTAATAGGTGTATAAGCATAATTTCCCATGGGTATACATGTCAACTCCAAGGAGGCAGATAAATATAAAAATGATGCCTATATATGTGCTATATAGTTTGAACTTCAGAATATTCTTACATATTATATTGAAGCAATTTTTCCTAAAGAGCCCCCAAGTGAATCTTTTAATCATCACCGGGAGGACTCTGAAGATAGGGAAATATAGAAATATTTCCTGAATATTTAAACTTATGTAAGAATATCCTTTACTATTTAAAAGCACACAGAATTTATAACATTGAACGTAGATTGATACATACATATGCATAATATTTTCCCATGGGTATACATGTCAACTCCAAGGAGGCAGATAAATATAAAAATGATGCCTATATATGTGCTATATAGTTTGAACTTCAGAATATTCTTACATATTATATTGAAGCAATTTTTCCTAAAGAGCCCCCAAGTGAATCTTTTAATCATCACCAGGAGGACTCTGAAGATAGGGAAATATAGAAATATTTCCTGAATATTTAAACTTATGTAAGAATATCCTTTACTATTTAAAAGCACACAGAATTTATAACATTGAACGAAGATTGATACATACATATGCATAATATTTTCCCATGGGTATACATGTCAACTCCAAGGAGGCAGATAAATATAAAAATGATACTTATAATGTGCTATATAGTTTGAACTTCAGAATATTCTTACATATTATATTGAAGCAATATTTCCTAAAGTGCTCCCAAGTGAATCTTTTAATCATCACTGGGAGGACACTGAATATAGGGAAATATAGAAATATTTCCTTAATATTTAAACTTATGTAAGAATATCCTTTACTATTTAAAAGCACACAGAATTAATAACATTTAACGAAGATTGATACATACATATGCATAATATTTTCCCATGGGTATACATGTCAACTCCAAGGAGGCAGATAAATATAAAAATGATACTTATAATGTGCTATATAGTTTGAACTTTAGAATATTCTTACATATTATATTGAAGCAATTTTTCCTAAAGTGCTCCCAAGTGAATCTTTTAATCATCACTGGGAGGGCTCTGAAGATAGGGAAATATAGAAATATTTCCTTAACATTTAAACTTATGTAAGAATATCCTTTACTATTTAAAAGCACAGAATTTATTACATTAAAATTAGATGAATAGGTGTATAAGCATAATTTTCACATGGGTATACATGTCAACTCCAAGGAGGCAGATAAATATAAAAATGATGCCTAATATGTGCTATATAGTTTGAACTTCAGAATATTCTTACATATTATATTGAAGCAATTTTCCTAAAGAGCCCCCAAGTGAATCTTTTAATCATCACCAGGAGGACTCTGAAGATAGGGAAATATAGAAATATTTCCTGAATATTTAAACTTATGTAAGAATATCCTTTACTATTTAAAAGCACACAGAATTTATAACATTGAACGTAGATTGATACATACATATGCATAATATTTTCCCATGGGTATACATGTCAACTCCAAGGAGGCAGATAAATATAAAAATGATACTTATAATGTGCTATATAGTTTGAACTTCAGAATATTCTTACATATTATATTGAAGCAATTTTTCCTAAAGAGCTCCCAAGTGAATCTTTTAATCATCACCAGGAGGACTCTGAAGATAGGGAAATATAGAAATATTTCCTGAATATTTAAACTTATGTAAGAATATCCTTTACTATTTAAAAGCACACAGAATTTATAACATTGAACGTAGATTGATACATACATATGCATAATATTTTCCCATGGGTATACATGTCAACTCCAAGGAGGCAGATAAATATAAAAATGATACTTATAATGTGCTGTATAGTTTGAACTTCAGAATATTCTTACATATTATATTGAAGCAATTTTTCCTTAAGTGCTCCCAAGTGAATCTTTTAATCATCACCGGGAGGACTCTGAAGATAGGGAAATATAGAAATATTTCCTTAATATTTAAACTTATGTAAGAATATCCTTTACTCTTTAAAAGCACACAGAATTAATAACATTTAACGAAGATTGATACATACATATGCATAATATTTTCCCATGGGTATACATGTCAACTTCAAGGAGGCAGATAAATATAAAAATGATACTTATAATGTGCTGTATAGTTTGAACTTCAGAATATTCTTACAAATTATATTGAAGCAATTTTTCCTAAAGTGCTCCCAAGTGAATATTTTAATCATCACTGGGAGGGCGCTGAAGATAGGGAAATATAGAAATATTTCCTTAATATTTAAACTTATGTAAGAATATCCTTTACTATTTAAAAGCACAGAATTTATTACATTGAAATTAAATTAATAGGTGTATAAGCATAATTTCACATGGGTATACATGTCAACTCCAAGGAGGCAGATAAATATAAAAATGATGCCTAATATGTGCTGTATAGTTTGAACTTCAGAATATTCTTACATATTATATTGAAGCAATTTTTCCTAAAGAGCCCCCAGGTGAATCTTTTAATCATCACCGGGAGGACTCAGAATATAGGGAAATATAGAAATATTTCCTTAATATTTAAACTTATGTAAGAATATCCTTTACTATTTAAAAGCACAGAATTTATTAAATTGAAATTAAATTAATAGGTGTAAAAGCATAATTTTACATGGGTATACATGTCAACTCCAAGGAGGCAGATAAATATAAAAATGATGCCTAATATGTGCTATATAGTTTGAACTTCAGAATATTCTTACATATTATATTGAAGCAATTTTCCTGAAGAGCCCCCAAGTGAATCTTTTACTCATCACCAGGAGGACCCTGAAGATAGGGAAATATAGAAATATTTCCTGAATATTTAAACTTATGTAAGAATATCCTTTACTATTTAAAAGCACAGAATTTATTACATTGAAATTAAATTAATAGGTGTATAAACATAATTTCACATGGGTATACATGTCAACTCCAAGGAGGCAGATAAATATAAAAATGATATTTATAATGTGCTATATAGTTTGAACTTTAGAATATTCTTACAAATTATATTGAAGCAATTTTTCCTTAAGTGCTCCCAAGTGAATCTTTTAATCATCTCCAGGAGGACTCTAATGATAGGGAAATATAAAAATATTTCCTTTTTGCACACATGGGCTAATTAGACCTAGAGTATATGATTTAAAGTGGATTCTGAACCACTACAAACATCCATTCCCAAGGTGGGTTTCGAACCCATGAACTGTTGAACTGAAGGCAAGTGCGCTAACCATTCGACTGCCAGCTCGGCCAAACTAGGAGGGCATTGTCCCTAACTTTTTCGGGATTTGTCTGGTTTTCGCTCAACGATCAATTTTTGCTAATATGGGCAATATAGTAGGCCCTATGAGAAAATTTACAAAGAATTCAAAGCAGAGTTAACTATGTTTTAAAACTAATTCCAAACTCTGTAATCCAAATTTTGAAATGAAACACCTTTTATTTTAAGTCAGCAAGTTACAAACATTAACATGATTTTCATTCCATACTATGCAAACTCAAATTCAAACAAAAGTTAGGTGGAAAAGAGAATAAGAATTTTATTTATATAGAGAGTTATAGATACTATGTTACTATAACATGTGTATTCCATAGTTTTAAGATTAAATTTAGTAAAGTTCACAGTGGCCTAGAAGCGGAACACCGATTTCTGGAAAGTAGGTCACAAGTTCGATCCCAACGCTTGAACAAATATTAATTTTATGTTTATTCCTTTTGAATATACATCTGTTGTGGTAGATACTGACTAAATTTCGGGGTTTCCTCCTTTTCGATACCAGAATCCAATAAAATATCTTGAAAAGTTTCCAACGAAGACAAATTACAAAGTGGATCTTAAAATGGCTTTCAACAGCCTAACTCTATAGCAGTCAACACAAAATTAACATATTAAAGGTTAAATTCAACAATTAATAAATATTTGGCTACACATAGTTCTTTCAAAGTTTTATTAAATAAAAAACCTTTTGAACGTTATTCAATTTTCTGGAGTTAATACAACATATTTAGCTTAATGTTTCATTTTTATTTATTTATTTATTTTTTGTTTTGACTTATCAGACTCCCAAAAACAAACAGTTAAATAAAAACAACCCGAATTAAGTAATACATTTTAAACTTTGTATTAAAGAAATTTTAATAGAATTACAGTTAAATCTGATTCAGAATGAACATAAATTTAAGAATAAAAACAAATTATTGTCATTTTATTATATTTTTAGCTGATGCAAACTTTAAAAAGAGCATAAAATAATTTTGAAGGCGCAAAATTAAATTGCTTACAACTCATGTATTTTATTACAGTGAAATAAGCTGCAAATTTAAATAAATTAAATTCCAATAATAACAATCAGATTAATGTAAGATGAGTAACAAACCTAGTAGAACTGCTTTAAAATATTAACAGAGAAAAATTATTTTATTTGCTACAAATATTCTATGCTTTGTGCAATTAAACTATTAGATTTTTTTTCTAAAGAAATTGTTATCGTATGCAGAAGGTCAGTCTCTTTTAACAAGTTGGATTTTTACTTTTTAGACAAAACTATGGTAAAAAATTTACAAAATCTTGTAAGAAAAAAGGACGAGAAGTATGACAGAATTTCTCTACATTATGACAAAATTAGCTGAAAGGATGTGTTAAAAATATTTAGTGACAGTTAATAAATCTTCTGAAATTTAAATTTGGCTTTCAAATTTTCATCGAAATTATAGAGAAACTTCATATAATCACCATAATATTTATGATACCCCAAACTGACCAGAAAAAAATTTTACAAGCGTTTCACTATCTCAGTACTTGTATTAATTTATATATGAGTAAATTTAATTCTTGAAATATGTAAGCAAACAATTAGAGTAAAAACATCAAGTGACTTACCCAATTCCTGCAGCAAAATGGCAAGAACATTGCCGAATAAATAGATGGTATTCTGTAAAAAATGTACGTATAAGATTCATTAAATATTACTATTTATGTTTTTTATTTAAATTATATAGACAACAATTTTTTACGCTATGAATTTAAATATTTTTACAATTCATATTGATGAGTGCATTTTTTAATTTTCGTAATTGATTGCATACATTTTTTAATTATTTGCATTATTATTTTTATTATGTAGATATTTTGATTGTTGTCTTGGAAATCTAGTCTGTTAATATTGAAAATGAATTTTAGATAAATGAACATATTCATTTCAAAAATGCAGCGATTGTAATCTTAACATTCAATATAGATGTGCAACAGCATGTGGATGGGTGTGTGAGCATGTGAAAGTGATTTCGCAGGATGAAAAATAAGCAAGTAAACAAAAATTCTTTTTGCTCCATAGCATTTTTTTTAACAGACAAGACAACAAAAATTAAAAATATTGAATAATTTATGTTTTAAATAGGAAGCACATCTTTAAAGATTTATTATTAAACTTCTTAATTTTATTTCAGAATTATTACTTTCACTGCTGAAAATTCGAAATTTGATAAGAATAATTGCATTCTTAGGGATAAAATTTTTTGTCAAATATTCTAAAAAAATCTATGTTTTATAGCTAGCAAAAACTAAATTTCAATAATAATTCTTTTAAAAAAAAGTTTTTCAGGTAATTTATTGAACTGAAATTATACTTCTTAGTTAGTATATTAACCAGAAATAAAAGTAGGAATGGAAAATTGAAGGCATTAGAAATAGTATACTTTACTGAAATCGAAAATAAAATAAATAAATGTTGAAATTTCTGTTTTAAGTAAGTTGACATCTAATGATTTTACTTTTACTTTAAAATTATTAATTATGAATAATTTGAGTTATTAAAAGTACGAGATATATAATACATATTTAATCTAATCAATAAGTTAGTGTTAACGGGATTAATAGGAAATCACATGTGATTAACAGGACAAACCAACTTTCGAGAGCATTAGTTCCTAGTAGAAAATGCTCACTTCGATTTCGAAGAAATCTATAATTTAGTAAAATATCGTTATTCAATATTTTTAACGATAAATAAAATTTACTTTGCTTTGTTAAAAACGCTATTCTGAACAATGAAATCTTTTTATGAGTAAAAACAATTCGAATGAGTTATGAAGCCCTTGAAACTTCCATTTAATTACGCTGTTTGTAAATATTGAAGTTGTAACTCGTTCATCTGTTCCAATGCAGTTCGATAAGTGGTGTATTGATAAAGGCGTATATAAAAATATATTCGCAACAATCAATAATAACTATACTTTTTCAAAATCATAAAAACATATTAATGATCGTTATTTTCTTTTTTAAAAAATTACACGAAGGGGTTGTAAGAAGAATGGGGCACATTAGACACAGTACAATCTTTTCTACAAGAGGATATGCATATCTGGAATTATAACTGGTCTTCCGTTCTTGAAATTGCGAACACATCTGAAAATTTGGCGGAGTCAAAGAATATAAAGTTTATTCAATAGGTAGCAGATATTTATCCACATTAAGTTTTTGTAACTTTGCATAGCACTCAATGATTCATAATGATTGATAGGTTTCAATGAATATTATAAATTTTGCATTTATTTTTACGTAAATATATGTACATTTTTAAACAATATCTTACAATTAATATTTAAGCTTGCAATACAAAATTTTACACTGTATTAAGTTATAAAAATGAAAGCTCAGTTTCAAAAAGTTTCCCAACACCATTGATAATTTAAATAATCTGGTTGAATAACTGTAAGCAATATAATGCGTTCATATTAATAATTATGGCTTTTGACTTTAAAAAGTAGTTACATTTAAATTAAGCAAATCAAATTTCCAATTTCTTAATCAATGGATTTCTAAATGAATTTTATACAATATAACGTAGATTGTTAACTTTTAAAAATTGGCACTCATGAATTTTGCAAAACAATTCACTACCTCATTATAGCTTCATTATATTACCACTAATTGCCATGAAAATTAATAGGAACTATTGACATGAAATCTTTTCTGGAGAATATAAATAACAAATCGCACAATTTTTTCTAACAATTATTCACTTACTGTCAAAAATTAGTTCAAATAGAATTAATACAATTGGAAATTATAGAATTTACAATATAGGTTAAAGAACTAGTAATTGTGGGATATATATTTAAAAATTATCTAATCCTGATTTTCCAACATTCACCCACCCCCAAAAGAAACTGAATTTTCAAGAAGACAATATACTTATGGAGCAATATCATATCTTTTAATTAAATATCAAATTAAAAACAAGAGTAAAACAATTAAAAACAAAGTATTATCTTCAGAGAAATTAAACCTTTTTTACTTGGAGAAAACTGATAAACTCCCGAACACCACTCCAGTGTTTATAATTTAAGTTTTCTAAGAAAATGATAAATACAATAGATGAATGCAAAAAAAAAAAATGAAATTCTCATCTGTTGTTGCATAAAAATACCTGGCATCGATCGAACCAGGGAATTTTCTCTCAAAAAAATAAGCTCTGCTAACAAGACTTCTACGCATTCGCTTAATGAAGTTAATGGACTAAAGATACACATTACAGAGGAGCCATTTACGTAAGTGAATAGACGGTCGAGAGCTACCAGAACCAATTAATTAAAAAAAGAAAAAGAATTTGCATCTAAAGAAAAATATGTTAAGGCTAGCGTCCCTCCCCATATTTTCCACACACTTAGTGTGAAATATTTGTAGAGTTCATTACATTAATGAAATAAGGTGTTTGTGTCTACTTAAAGTGTTTAAATTCCTGTGATGATTGATATCCATGGCCTAATAATGAAAATAATACAAATATCTATGATCGAAATGGGTGTGTTATTGGTTTATCAAATTATAACAACAGCTTCTTTGAATATCGAAAATCATTGTAATGTAAATTATTTTTGATAAGTTGAAATAAAAATAAACAAAATTATGTAAAATTACGTTCTAATGGAAGAATTAATTCGCCTCTTCTGCTGTTTTCAAATTACTTCGATGATTTCTGGTGAAAGAATAGTCATGTACCACATGAAGTTAAGCATTTTGTGTTGTAACGCGTCTATTGCAAAATGTATATGTAACCCTTTGTTTCAATGTGCATCTTTCGCAAGCAACATTTCTTGGATTTTTCTCATCTTAGAAAAGCAACAGTGCGTTTTTGTTTTGCATTTTAATAGAAAATTGATAACTCCACATTTACATAGAACCAAGATTCATCTCTACAAAGCATTGATGTTTTCCGGCACAAAAACAGATTTTAAATGACCTTCAATGAATTTGACTTGAAGAGACTATCGAAAAAGATTGATTTCGTTTTACTAATTTTTTATATGGCTCTAGAATACCGTTTTAACGCTTTATAAATTAATTTTATCGAAACTCATGTTGTGATAATACGCGTTGAAATTTATGAAAAAATAATCACAAGAAAATAATCAGCAACTAATTTCATTATTTGCTTGCGAGGAATTTTTCCATTTAGTGCAGACAAAAAATTATGCAGAAATAGTAAAACGTTCTAATAAAAATGTATTTAACAGTATCAAACTATCAGATGCAATTTAGAAACATTATCGATCAAATAGCAACACTTACAGTTGGCAAGGGCAGAAATATAAATAGCAACCCTCGTTACCTAAGTAAGTAATTTTAAACAGTTTTTAACTCATTGTACTACTTAAAGAGCTAAAAATGAGCTGATAAATAAATACAAATTTGAAACTTAAAAATAGAGAGGAAAATGATACACATGATGCATGCATGCAATAAAAATACCTTATCAAAGTTGATCTCATTTCAAATTTTTCTTTTTCTATATTTAAAATTGTTAAATCACTTAGACGGTTTTGACTCATGGTAAATCATAAATAAGTCAAAAATTAATTTTATTTTGCTGAATAAACGTTCACAGCTTGCATTTGGTGCAGAAATAGTTAAAAATATTTGGAAGGCAACCTCTTCTTCTCTCTAACTTCACCGTATGAGATAAGGAAGTTCTAATGGAGTTTTAGGTTTAATTTCTTTTCTATTGCTGAGTAACATCTTTCAGTCCCACATTTCTCAATAGACTTCTGTTCCATGGAAATCTGTAACACAAAATTCCGCCGAACTTTTACATTTCTTAAGCACGCTGACTTAGCGCTCTCAAGGCACATGTCAGAAGTTCTATTCTCAGAAAAAAATTTTAAGCTTTGAATTTTTGAATGATTATTATATCCAGAGGGGTCCAGTGGAAATAATATTCATTAATTTTTTTTTTGTATTTATTTTTTGTAAAATAAACTTATTGGCTTTGTTAATATTATTATTATCACTTTTTTTGTATATAACTTGGCTTAGACAACCTGTATAACAAATAGGACTCATCAAGGGCACTGAATCTTCGTCTATTCACAAAATAAAATTAGGTGTATTTTATGAGCTTAGTCTTCTGTAATCTTCCTGAGCTAATAGACCCAAAAATTAGCCTGTATGTAGCATTAATACAAATAATTTAGTTAATAGCTTTATACTAAAATACAAATCTCTCATATTCAAAAAAAAAAATTGGAACTGACCAGAAATTTTATATGAAAAAAATTAAGATATTTTCATTAATTACATATTTACCAGATTTGTAGTACAAAACAACAGTATCACAAACTTTGAGCAATGTATGAAACTTATGAAGGAAAGGATTAAAAGAATTAAAAGCGATAATCTAACTTATTAAGAAATGAAAATCGAAAGCATGGTTAAAAGAACACAATTTTTAAAAGGAACTAAACCATGCAAAATTATTATTAATAAGGTAACATAACAGAAAGAGTTTCGTTTATGGCAAGCTCCTGCAGCTCTTTCCCATTTATCATCAACAACCTTTTCTCTTTGCAAAAAATCTGATTTTTCCCTGGAACTTTTTTTATTTTTCCCTAGACATGATACAATAATTGTAAAATGTTAAGTTTATTCTTCCGAATAAAATTGATATTATGATAAAATTAAGTTGAAATTTTCTGAAAAATTTTCTTTATCTTTTTGAAATAATTTGGCACCCCTGCTAGCTGTGACCGGGGCAGGATAGCCCCCCTTCGATACGCCTCTGCAACTGTGTGTTTTAATTATTTTAAAGCATTCAAATCAACCATTATAAAACTAATTTATCAATGGTATTACGAGTCATCTATTCAAAGTTTTTTTCCATAAAAAAACTGCTTTAAACATAAATATACAAACAACTACGCACAAACTACATACATTTTTAATAACACTCCTACAGAGAAAAATTTACTTAATAATAAAACCAATGTCTAAAATGAAAATTCATTTCTATTGCAATGGGTTTGAATGTTTCAAGTATTGAATATATATATGAATAGTTTAAACATCACAAGTAGTTATCAAAACAATGGAAATACCGGTCAGTAAATGATGACATTTCTGAATGTGCTTCGGAAGCATTATATAAGTTGTCAGATTTCTTTTATAAATAGGAATATATAACTCTGGTGATGCAGTAGATTTATTCCAGCTCTGTGTAAGAGTTAGATTTTCTTTAAAGAGTATAAAATGTAAATCTCTCATTTTTAAATACTGTAAAAGATCTACCTGGAGCAAAGTTATCGAAACATCCAAACTTTTAGGCATTTGTAGAGAATGGTTTCTAAATTATAATGATAGCATACGCAGAGTGCTGCAAGACAATTTCTGCAAAGCAAAATAAAGGACGGAAAGAGAAGCACAGTAAAATAGACCGACAAGTATTGAAGCTGATTGTAATGTCTCAAATGTGAATCCAGCAAAAAGTATTTCAGAACTCAATCAACCTCTGTATTCTCCCGTATTGATAATTTGAGTTAAAAGGCACTTTCATGAATAGATAGAACATATACGACAGAGAGTACTTCCCATGTCACTTATAATAGATGCTAATTTTAAACGACGTCTACCTCTTAAAGTCACACTCACTCAAACTAGTAGATTGAAATATTGTCTAAAAATCATCTTTCAAACTTTTATCTACAACAAAATGGATATATCATTGGAAAATACCTGCTCAAGTGTATGATTGTGAAGGTCACCCTCCAATCGACAATCAGGTGGATCTGTCATGATTTGGGCAGGAGTGTCACAGCTTTCAGCCTGTCTAATCATAACCTTTAAAAACAGGATCAATGGGGAGAAGTATAGAGAAATTTTAACGGTCCCTGCTATGATGCAAACTTTGTTTCCTGCAGGAGATGAAACTTTCTAGGATTAATGTTAATTTAGAGTTTTCAATATGGAGTCCCTCCGAGAAATTTCACAATATTTTCACAGTTGGGTACAATATTCCTCACTACACTATTCTCATCACTTGTATATAAAACGGTTCCTAGATGAATCCAAGCTCTATTACACGGAATAAAATGGACCTACACCATATTAAAAGATTTGACACATGTAAAATGTTGTTAGTTTGATAATCACCTCTATATTGTATTTTTATTTACATATTAAAATAATTGCACAATGTGCTTTATGTTTCACAAATTTAATAACGGATAACAAAATACTTTGGAATAAATTTTAAGTATCCCTTTTATTTCTTTGATTTCTTGAAATAGCAATCAAAATAGATATAGAGAGAAATAGAAATAACAATGTGAATAACAATCTATAAATAATATTCAGAGTTTCTAGATAGTTAAACAACAAAAGATAGTTTAACAATTAAAAATACACAAACTTATTAAAAATAAATTATTTCAAGATAAATGAAAAATATAGTGACCCATTGATAAGCACATTGGTATTGTTGGTAGATTTACATAAATTTTTCGTTTGTTTGTAGCACAAAAGTCAGTTTTTGTAAACTAACCCATATTTTTCACTAAAGGATTAATTTAATCAAGACCTGCAGTTTAAAGTGGATTCTGAATCACTACAAATATCCTTAACCAAGATGGGATTCGAATTCACGAGCCCTTGTATCGAAGAACAGGACTGGAGACCCAGTACCGTAAGTACTTTTTTATTCTCCTAGCAATTGGGCAGAGATGAAAGTTTTTAAAAGGAATAAAACATGTTTATGTTCTTGAAGAGAACAAAAGTCCGAAATTGTGCGGATCGCAATATAAGTAATTACACAATAAGTTCAAATCAATATTAATTACGGTTTAAATTAATTTCTGATGTTGATAGTAAAATATAAAAATTTAGCATAGTTTATATTTTAAGTTAGGCTACATGCCAACATCCAAGCTTAAAATTCACTTTATTCCAAGTAGCGTTCTCATTTCAATCCGGGAAAAATTTCGGCGAGAAACGAATTTTATTTATATAGACTCACACACAATATATAAACACATACACTTAAAGGAAATCAAATTCCAAAATCAGATTTGAAAATTTTGAAATAATTCTTAAAATCAGTTTAAAAGAAAGAAAATACATTTTTTAAACTTACTAATATTTCGACAAATTAAATGATACATCATTTCTCCTTCAATTAAGCAATTGAAAACTAACGCAAAAAGAAAAGTTTTGATTAATTATTAAATTTTTTTTTTTAGTAAATTATTTCTGATATCAGCATTTGAACTTCCAGACTAATTAAAACACAAAATCACAAAGCCCGCGGCAGCAAAGAACTCAAAGTGTAGATGTTTCTTCTAGAGGGGAAAGAAACGTTTCTCTCCCCTTTATATAAAATTGGGTTTTAAAACTGGAATTAAGAAGTACGCAACATGTTGGTTTTTATGAAAATATTGATAAACTGTTTTCTCTTTTTTAGGAAAAATAGAAAGAATTGATATCCCATTATAATATTTTCGGTTTTGTTTTTGATGTAAACAAAATAAAATATGAAAATTTCATTTTTTTCTTTACTTCTAAATGAATTATTTAATAACTTGTTGGAGTTTTAGATGTGGTAACGTTTTGTTATAAATTTTTATGTAGAAAATTAAAAAGTTAGTTACAAATTAGTCAGCTAAAAAAGTTAGCTTTTACAATTTTCTCAATCAAAAATGTTTTTATCACTTAAGTTTATCGAACACTTCAGCATTTTTAATAACAAATTTTCAATATACCGAATGGTAATAACTTTAATATATTATTAAATTTCATTAAATTTTAAAATCATTTTTAAATAATTTACACAAAACAAATGGACTGAAAATAAAAATTAAAAAAAACTGAATATCGAGGAAAAGTTAAATGCGAATACACAGATATGCCTCAGAAAACTCAGGAAAATAACTCAGATAAGCTTCTTTTAACACATAATTTCCTTAGGATATAATTAATTTTTAACTGAGAAATTTTTTTAAGTAAATGTAAAGTTATCAGACTTTAAATTTAACTTTAACAATTGGAACTAATGCTTTAGGACAATATATAGCTTATGAGGAATTGAGTATTTTCGTTAAACAGTTCTTTTTAATATTAACAAACAAACAAGAAAATTGTCTTAAAAATTCATACTTCTATGTCTATTTCAATTATCATTTTAAAGCCTATCATTTCCTAATTTTTCATCTTGTAAGTTTCATTCACTTTGTGACTTTATAATAGCATTTATATAGAAAAGTAATACTCATATTGAAAAGATAAATGCAAATATTCGTAAACAAGAAAACAATAAGCGTATGAAATGTTAACAGTTAAGAGCTTTATAAACAATTATAATAGTTTCATCAAACTCTCACTAGAGTAATAATTTCATAAAATTCACTACATTAATAGAATAATTACTATACTTTGGATTATTAAATAAAATATGTTAAAAGGTTTTTGAGCATTAACTTTTTGAAACTGATTCTTGAACATGAACTTGAAAGAAATATTTGCCATTGAAAATACGACATGAAATAAAAAAGTTAAAAGCATATATTACCTCGATTAGTATTGAGCTCAAGTTCGTAAAATCGTTCTCAAATAAATGACTGCGATTTCCATACTGAACAATTATTAGAAAACGATTATTAAATTATTATTATCTAATATTCTATATTTTTGAGGAAAAGTTAGTATGGTACAACGAAACTTGACAGCTCAGCAGCAAAAATAATTGAAAACACTCTAAAATCTGCCGCTGTTTTCCCAAAAGAATATTCATAAATAGAGATGATTTATACATCATAGTGAGCACAAATTAAAGCATCACACAGATGGATGAGTAAAAACAATCGACTGTATTCATAAAACAAAGATCTTCCGCCAATCAACAATGGCATAACTAGAAGAATTTGCTTTTCCTTATTTAACATTTATAAAGTTTGTTTTTTTAATTAACTCCAGTTTGCCAACAGAAATCTTACAGCCTGAGGAATCTTGTGACTTCTTTGAATTTTAAATATTCAAATACAATAGTAAACGCAGTTGATAATCAAGTACAGAACCCTCCTATCATAATGATAACGCCTTTCCCTACCAAATTACCGGGTCATCTAGAACTTATTCACTTCTGTTTAAAAAGAGAAAAAGATAACTAAAAATGTGTTTTCGTAATACCTCAAAAATTTGATGTGCAAAATATCGTAGGTATGTATCGTAAGGAATATAAAAGCTAGTAAACCTCATAGCAGCCTCCTTTACAGATATACATTAAAAAGGCATAAATTTAGTACTGTTTAAAAGTTTGTGGGCCAATGATCATATCTAGGATCAAAAGAAAGTATTCGTAAAACTAAATTACGGTAAACTAAACCAAATTATTTTGCTTTCTTTGTGGCTCAAAAGTCATTTTTGTAACGGAGTCTAATAAGATCAGGAACAGCAGTATAAAGTGCATTACGAATCGCCATTACCATCATGGTGATTCGAACTCACGAACTGTTGAATTAAAGACCAATCATCTGGCTGCCAGTTTAGTATATACCAAACCAGACATCACCTCATTAGTGGTGTTTATTGAATTTTTTATTCCATTTATATATATACATATATATATCGATTTGAAATCAAACATTTTAATATAAATTATTTAAATTGCTCTATTAAATATTGTAGTTGAAACTAGCCTATCGTACATAAATTTATGCAAATACTAGATTGCATACAAATTCACAAAGTTTGTGGAAAAATAACTTACTTAAAGGATGAATAGTTCATGTAAATAATTAACTGTCTTAAAGATTCTATAAAAATTCTGTCAAAAAAGTAAAATAATGAATGGTTGCCGGCTGGCAGTATTCAGAAGTCCCTGGATCTGGCGATCCTCTACCCGCATTAGATAGCTGGTTCTTGTTTGGTGAGCTATAACTTGAATCGGATTGTCTTAAAAAAGAGTTTCAGCCGACCAACTTGTCTAGTGGTCAGCGTGCCTGACTACGGATAAGGAGGTCCTGGGTTCGAATCCCGGTTCGGGCATGGATGTACTTTTTTTCCCCTCTCTATCATTCCGGTCTTTATCCTTTCCTTGTCTGAATGAGGTGTGAATAGTTGCCTACCTTATAAACGGTTACCTATGGTATGTGTGTAGAGCAAAGTCGTACTTTCACATTCATGGTGCACTGATTAAAACGAAAGACGCTCTTAATCGACTTAATTCGCATAGCAAAGCGAGCTTGGCTTGTCCAAGTGTCATTAGTAAACAACAACGAGTTTGAAATTTTAATGGACGGGGACTCTATGGTTATTTCATAAAATTTATTTCAGAATTTTTAAAGTTATTGTGAGCTCCAGTGGCTCAGTAGCTTCCCGCCGCTTCCCGTAAGCTCAGCAAAGTAAAGCATCATTTGCCGCGGGCAGTGGTTGGGAGAGTGACCATGGTGTACTCTACTTCACTGGGTTGCTGGAGCTCCGTGGGTTGGGGACGTGTCCACGTTAATCTGTGACGTCCAAAGTCCTTCCGCTGGTGTGGCGTGGATGTGGAGAGGAGGGTGCCAGCTCAGGTGTGGTCTCGTCACCTGACCGTGGTTCAAAATGACGAGGCACCTTAAAAAGAGCAAAGACGTACTTTCACCTTCGTGGTGCTCTGATCCAAATGAAAGACGCTCCCTATTGACTTAATTCGCACTGCCAAAGGCAAAAGCGAGCTTGGCTTGTCCAAGTGTCATAGGAAAACAACAACAACAAAAGTTATTGTTGATTAATTTATTATTAATGATAAATATATATTTAAATTAAATGAAACTAATGGAATAATGAAGGAAATAGTATTGGAATAAATTGAGAGAAATAAGAATATTTACATAAGAACAGGTAAATGTATTTACAAGAATTTATACACGCTATAATATTTACATGGTAAACTTGGTCTGAAACTTAACATCTCTCTATCTTTTTTGTATCATAATGGGGAAAAACTTCAACTGTCTTTCAAGAGGCACATTTAATGTCCAAACTTAAAATATGAAAAAGAAAAGTTCGAAATTAAATAAAGAATGCAACTATTTTGCTGTATTCTTTTATTGAAATGCACGATATAATGATAATAAGTTGTGTATAACATGCATAAAACACAGTTGGCGATACCGATCAAAAATCTTCATTCCGCTGGGTCCACACAATGTACAGCATAATTCGTAGTAGAAGACTCCCAAGTTCAAATCCACTGCTGTTGAGCAAAGAGTCTGATCCAGTTCATTTATCTATCTATTATGAATTTTGCTTACGAATTACTGAATGAAATTTACTCTCGTGTGCAGACATTTGAAAGAAAAATCGACATTCATAGCGGTGCAGGCGAGCCTCATACTGTAGCTTTAGGTTAACGGATTGGAAAAATCGATAGGGTCAGACTCCGAACAAAAAATAATATCCACAAGATGGATATAAGATACAGCCCCACCACAAAATGAAGACTAAATTACTGACCATACAGCTGCCTGAAAGGGAGATGGTGCTGCATCTTTGATATACGTTTAAATACACCCGTGTATGCATCTTACCAGTGCATTACCTATATCAGTTGCATTATGTATTGCACATTATATAATTTATCTTCAGCAATGAATAGTTTAGAATTCCATAAATATCAATTTTAATACCTAAAAAAAGGCGTGTATTTCTAGTACCCGGATGGTATAGCAGCAATTTCGGTACCTACCCCCAGACGAATTTCGCTTTTGAAAACATTCAAGGTTCGAACTCACAAACATTTAAATTGCTAGTCATTGTTAATTATATTAAAAAAATATTCAGCGTGCCTGACAGCGGATAAGGAGGTCCTGGGTTCGAATCCCGGTTCGGGCATGGATGTACTTTCTCTATCTATTCTGTCTTTGTCCTTTCCTTGTATGAATGAGGTGTGAATGGTTGCCTACCCTATAAACGGGTACCTATGGCATGTGTGTAAGAGCAAAGTCTTACTTTCATGGTGCTCTGATTAAAATGAAAGACGCTCCCAATCGACTTAATTCGCAAAGCATAGCGAGCTTGGCTTGTCCAAGTGTCATTAGTAAACAAGAACAACGAGTTTGAAATTTGAATGTACGGGGGTTATGGTTATTTCATAAAATTTATTGCAGAATTTAAAAAGTTATTGTTGATTAATTTATTATTTATGAGAAATATATATTTAAATTAAATGAAACTAATAGAATAATAAAAGAAATAGAATAAAGAAATAAATTGAGAGAAATCAGAATATATTTACATAAGAACAGGTAAAGGAATTTACAAGAATTTATACACGCTATAATATGTACAATCTATAACTTGGTCTGCAATACAATATCTCTCTACCTTTATCTTTTTTGTAAAATAATAAGGAAAAAAACTTCAACTGTCTTTCAAGAGGCACATTTAATGTCCAAGCTTAAAGTATGAAAAAGAAAATGCTTTTGAAATTAAATAAAAGATGCAACTATTTTGCTGTATTCTTTTATTGAAATGCACGATATAATGATAATAAGTTGTGTATAACATGCATAAAACACAGTTGGCGATACCGATCAAAAATCTTCATTCCGCTTGGGTCCACTGAATGTACAGCATAATTCGTAGTAGAAGACTCCCAAGTTCAAATCCACTGCTGTTGAGCAGAGTCTGATCCAGTTCATTTATCTATCTATTATGAATTTTGCTTACGAATTGCTGAATGAAATTTACTCTCGTGTGCAGACATTTGAAGGAAAAATCGACATTCATAGCGGTGCAGGCGAGGCTCATACTGTAGCTCTAGGTTAACGGATTGGAAAAATCGACACGGACAGACTCCGAACAAAAATTAATATCCAAGATGGATATAAGATTCAGCCCCACCACAAAATGAAGACTAAATTACTGACCATACAGCTGCATGAACGGGAGATGGTGCTGCATTTCTTTTACACACATGTTTAAATACACCCGTGTATGTATCTTATCAGTGCATTACCTGTAACAGTTGCATTATGTATTGCACATTATATAATTAATCTTCAGCAATAAATAATTTGGAATTCCATAAATATCCATTTTAATACCTAAAAAGGCATGTATTTCTAGTTCCCGGATGGTATAGCAGCAATTTCGGTACCTATCCCCAGACGAATTTCGCTTTTGAAAACATTCAAGGGTCGAACTCACAAACATTTAAATTACTAGTCATTGTTAATTATATTCAAAAAAATATTCAGCGTGCCTGACTGCGGATAAGGAGGTCCTGGGTTTGAATCCCGGTTCGGGCATGGATGTACATTCTCTCTCTATCTATTCTGTCTTTGTCCTTTCCTTGTATGAATGAGGTGTGAATGGTTGCCATAGACCCTATAAACGGGTACCTATGGCATGTGTGTAGAGCAAAATCGTACTTTCACCTTCATGGTGCTCTGATAAAAACGAAAGACGCTTCCAATTGACTTAAATTCGCATAGCCAAGGCAAAGCGAGCTTGGCTTGTCCAAGTGTCATTAGTAACAACAACAAAAAATATATTATTTTCCCCTTCAGCATTCAATATACCCATGAGGAAATAATTTTTATGGAGCCTTCAGTTTTCAATAATTGTCAATGATCTACAAGCGTTTATAACCTCGAAAGCCAAAAAAATAAAACTAATCTTCATTTGTAAATTAATGTACGGGTTTCGTACCTCTAAAACGTAAGATTTAAAAATAAAAAAATACACAAAAAGTGAAAAGCCACAGTAATCTTTACAATAGAAATTCAAAATATTACAAACGAAAGATTGAGTATTTTGTAGATTATAAACTTTTGATAGAAAGGTATAAGCTAATATTAATTTAAAAACATTTTGATTGGATTTCTTTGAAGATTATAGTTTTATTGAAAATAATATAAAAATTCTTTCTCTGATGAGCACAAAATATATTCGGTATCATAAAATATATAAAAAAACATTTCTAAATTAATTATAGCACTTTTCAGTTGAATCGGTTATGCAATCAGCAACCAATATATTTATTGAGTTGTTCGGAAAGTGATTTCGTTTTTCCAAAGTGGATCAGCTTTTTGCTAGTAAAAACCAACCACTTTATGAGTGTGAAAACGTGTTACTACCAGAAAGATGGTAAAAGCTATTGGATTAGAATGGACAATATGCAATGCAATAAGATATTTATTCGTTATACGTTTCTAATATTCATGAAAAACGAATTAATTTCCGAACAACCCAATAGTAATCAATCACGCTGGCATGTGTGAACTGTCACATAATTTATTTTGTATAAACTTTAATTTTGGGTTACATAAGTTTGGGATAACAATGATCGTAATGTAATGAGTTAATGTTCACTGATGTTTGGTTTGTTAAATACAACTACGAATGGTTACCGAAGTTTTGATCCTTAAATACAATTACTAATAATTTCGGAATTTATGTTAGTTAATAAAAAGTATTTAACATACAACAATATAATACAATCCGTCAAAAATACCGATCACAAATTTATTTATTGCTTTAAAATTAAATGGCTGTTACTTTAACAGCAATAAAGAAAATGCATTTTAAAAAATTGCACGCGTATACGAAAGTTTTTTTATTAGTTCATTATTGGGGCTTATTAGTATGTAAAAGTTATAATATAAATTTATTCACACTCAAAAATCTCAGATGCAATTTTTGTAGATTTCTCAGATAATGCATTTAAAATTAACTTCCGACAGTTATTTTAAGTAGTATTAATAGATTATATATATGTTAAAAGATAAATTGACAGAAAATAGACCATGAAAAATGTTCACCATGAAAAATTATTTTTCACAAAAACCAAACTTTGGCGGAAAATTTGAATTTTTAGATTATTCAAACATTTTAATTCTCGTAAGCAAACATTAATAATTTATTAATGCATAAAATATCAACAGATCAAAAATGAATATAAACGTGTAATTAACTCTTATGTACGGAATCAATCCTTTTCCTCTAATTGGAAATTTCTCAATAAATTATTTAATGTGTATAGATTTTACTGTAGATAGCCATTTATCAAACTAATTTTGGTTGAACAAAGTTCAACAATGAGAAATCTTAAGCAATGAGAGTTCAAGTAAAAAGAAAACATCATTTACGATCAAACATATCGAGAAGTTTTAATATAAAATTTTCATTTTAATACAATGCTTACCTTTTCATCAGTTCATTTTAAAATCAAACCAGAATCCCCAAACTATGATCATATAATAACACACTTGGATGTTTCCATCAGAATTGTATTTTCTAGAATGTTTTCACCAGTCCTTTGTTTGCTTACAACCTTACAAGGTTGCAGCAATGGCAGGGTTACCAGAGAAAGTAGAATGATGCCTTGCTAAACTCATTGCACACATTTATTCTTGGCGCCAATATAATGTCATCTTTTTAAGCAGTGAACTTTATAACCTTTAAAATTCGCACTAAGCAATTTCTGTTTTTTTCATCTGTTTTCTTATGAGGAAAGTATTTAAAAAGATATTTTGCCCTAAATTTCTTTGCAAAGGAATAAATGATTTCTTTTTTCGTATTTTTTTACGGGTATTTAGATAACAAAATAAAAAAATAATAACATTTTGAATGTGTGTGTGTGTGTGTGTGTGCTGAAAATTATTATAAACTTGGTTCTCTTCCTTAATATTTCCTTTTGTTAATTTTATTTATTTATTTTTTTGCTCATTTTATAGTAACACGTTTCTTATTCTGCAGATATATTCTCCATCATATCGATGAAATTAACTGTCACATCAATTATTAATATACGAAAATTTCGACATATTGGATGAAATGATTTGATTTAAGATTTTCCGATTCATATTTCATTCACTTATAATTTGATTTTGTCAAGAAATTAATTTAAAATATGATAAATAGATATAAAATGATATTTTTTAAAATATCACATTTTTTAATCTTACAACATAAAAAAATGTAATATAAATTACAATGGAACATCGAAAACCAAATATTAAATATTGAAAAAAATTTGTTTACAAGTTTTCATTTTTAAAAATACAACACCAATGATTTTATCTGTTGCCCCTAACTCGTCCTGGGTTCGAATCCCGGTTCGGACATGGATGAACTTTCTCTCACTATCTATCCTGTCTTAGTCCTTTCCTTGTATGAATGAGGTGTGAATGGTTGCCTACCCTATAAACGGGTCCCTATGGCATGTGTGTACTGAAGAAGTCGGACTCCACACCAAAATAGGGTTCAGTTGGAAAAGTGGAGCAGCGCACCCCATGTTGCCAGCCTAGCTGGCAGACGACAACAACAACAACATGATTATTTCTAAACATTATTCATGAGGATGGAACTTAAACATTATGAACAGATAAATAAAAGAAATAGAAACTTCATTTTCTGCTGCTGAGTGTCTTTGAATATTAACTTCATCTACAAGTAACTAATTATAGCATTTTTGGAACATTGTTTATAGAAATAAAATATTTTGAAAGCGTATCACAAAAAAATAGTTTGCTTTACTTTCAAACAGTTATATTATAAAATGTTAACCGACTTCAGCGCCCGCGACGTATCTGTTAC
The DNA here is from genome assembly GCA_037975125.1 of Latrodectus hesperus. Classification (NCBI taxonomy): domain Eukaryota; kingdom Metazoa; phylum Arthropoda; class Arachnida; order Araneae; family Theridiidae; genus Latrodectus; species Latrodectus hesperus. The sequence continues at coordinate 23,911 of JAJQOW010000412.1, read as the reverse complement.
GTCGCAATAAACTGGTAGAAAAGCGGTTCATGACGGCATGGATACGTCGAAACTTTCCTGCTCGAAAGCGGCCTGCGACGGCATAGATACGTCGCAGAGTTTGCACCGAAAGCGGCCGCGACGTATATTTTCGCATAGTAGAAACCACTTACTTTTGCTTTCCCCTAATCGGTGGTTTGATTGATCGGTCTTAATCACTCAAACCACACTCCTTGGAGACTTTTCTTTGAAAACTACTACTCAGCCTGAGTTTTACGCCAAATATCTAAAATACTGATTATTTTTTCGCCAAGATTCAACTTTAAAATTTAATAATCTATAAATTTGTTGCTTTAGAAATAAAATGCATGTTTATACATTATTATTTTTCATTTTAGTTCCTAAGTTCTAAAGTTAGTTCCTAATTGAATTAGACGATTTTATTACACAAAAATTTTAAATCCATATGTACTTTTAAATTACTAACGAGCTTGCTTTCTTTTCTAAGTTAAATTTTAATAATTTTCCTGCTTATGCTAATTATTTCTTACATCTTACTTAATTTAATTCAGTTTTTATTGTTTTTGACGGCATTTTTTATCGACTAGTTATGACTGAAATAAACAAATAAATTTCGTAAATGGAAATGCTGCCATCTAAACATTTAAATTTTTAACCTACAGAAAATAATTATTTTATTACAAAATTTATTTTTAAAATAAGCAAATTATTAATACGTTAGTTTTACAAATAATTATCTTTTAGCGTGGTCCATATTAGGTGTAAAAGAAATTTTTAAATATAATAATTTTAACCAGAAAATTTCTTATTGTAAAATGTGGTTATATATTTACTTTACTCTTCTTATTTGAATTAAAAATTAATTTTTCTGGTTTATCTTTGAAACATAAAATGGTATATTCCATATACGATTGATTGTGTTATTTAAATTTAAAAATATAATAAACGCATTATGTATTTCAAATAAACTTCTTTTAAAAAATTAAAGTTTTGAAAACAAAGAAAATTCACTTTGAAAAATCTAAATGAAATAGTATGCTAAAGTTATGACTATAGAAATCATAGAATGTTTAAATTTAGTTGTGTTGTTATAATCTGAATTAACGATAACAAGATATAGGTGACATAAATACGATTAATTATATTAAAGGGACAAAATTGATTACAGAAATAAAATGAAGTTCAAAATGAGATATTGTGGCTTAGAAATAAATTAATTAGCTGTTCAAATTATGAAAAAAATATTTATTTTCTTAAAATACATGTGAATTTTAGCTCGCAAAAAAATCATTGTTTATTATAAAATATAATATATTAATACAATATTTAAATTGCTAGCTCTTTTTTATAGGAATATGGTGTTATTTATTTGAGTAAAAATAAACCATATTAAAGAAAGTTAACAAATTCAGGACAAACTTATAGTACATTAGTTATATGATGATCTAAAATATATAATTATAAAAAAAGATTCATTATTGAATAATTAACGTTCATAAAACTGATCAATTTAGAGTTAAAGGTGTGCTCTGAATTTATAAAATAAATAAATAAATAAAAAAGTAATCTTTCGATACCAAACATAACTTTTTCGCCTTAAGTAAATTTGTGATAATCTAAAACATTAATGTTTTTCTAAACTAGTAATAGATAAATATTAAGAATAGAAAAATAAATGCTTATAAAAATTTTTGTTGTTTACCTTTTCAAGTCTTAAGAATATATCCTCTGTCAATTTAAATAATGATTACTTTTTCAATTTTGATAATATTTTTCGATTTTTATTATTGATATATAACTTTGTAATATTCATTATATTGAAAGCATAATACTGTTTTAGCACATTTTATATAATTTTTTTTTTGTACGCCTGCTCCCATTTCAACTACCTTACAATATAAAAAAGAATGCTAGCATTTTTATACGTAAAAATTCATTTGAATTTTGAAAACATTTGAGATAATTTTTTAAAAAGGAACTATATGATTAAATTCAAATTTTCAGACTTTTTTAGGTATTTATCTGTTAAGTCATTAAATCGTTTATTAATGTTAATGTTAACAATACAAAATAACAAATACTAAAATAAAATTATTCTTTCAAAAAATAAAATGTAGTTGAAATGAAATCAAGGATATTAAATTTGAATTATTAACGCAATTTTTGAAATTTTCTGTTTTCAGAGTTTTTAAAATTTAAAATAAGTTGCTGTTTGGAAATTTTCTATCCAAAATTCTACCTTACTTATATAAAAAAAGAGAATATAAAGTTGAAAATTTTTATAGGATTCCTGTAATCTTTCATGAATTGATAAGCAAAATTTGTTTTGTATCATTTTATTTCTATCATATTAATACTACTATATTTTTTGTTATGCAGCAGTAGTTATAAATAGCTCCTATAGTATTCAAACATTTTTCACTTAATTATTTCTTTTCCTTAAAACCTTGCGTAGTTTTTTATCACAGATAGTTGAATACTAAAGGATGAGGTGTTAAATTTATTTTCTCTACAATTTTTACAAGTATTCGACTATTAACAGTATTGTTTCAAACGGCTTCTCCCATATATCCCCTGTATATACGTCAAGACTTCGTTTCAAGGAAGATAATTCAGTGCACATGTGGCTTCCTGTGTGGTTAAAGATGTTTCCATTTAGTTACAGATGGAATGAAAGGGAATTTTATCGATTACTCTAGTTGAAGTAGACATATGAGAAACTGGTTTTTCTCACCTTGTTTCATTCCTCTCAATCTTAACAATTCTCAATTATAGATAAAGTCTCTTTTATTAGAAAACTTTATATAGTAGAGATATATGATAATTATATAAAGGTTTTGCAACTTGTAATGCAATAAAATATTACCAATGCAAGAACTTTTCATAAAAATATTTTTATAATGGAGTAATAATAGCCTCTTAACATTTTATTACATATTATATTATGTAAAGTTAAATATAAGCCAATAGAAACTCGTTATAAAATTTTAAGTTTCTTTCGTACAGTAATTTTGCCAAATTAAGTTGTAAAGATTCTTTTGTTTTTATTTATAATTATACATAAAGTTCAGTTCATAAACGCTAGATTAATATTTAAAAAAATAACTCGAGTAAGCACTTGTGAAACCAAATATTCCATTTACATTGAAATAAATTAAATGTAACAGTTTAAGCTTCTTATTAATACATGCACTGATATATATTTCAATTCAGATTTACAAATGAAGCTAATTTTCATGTATTGTTACAAGTGATATTTTATCTAAGTTTGTTCAGTTACGAGTAGAAAAAATTAATTTAGCTAATAAATTTGGGCTTTAACGCTTTTAAATAAAAAAACAAAATTTATCTATGAAAAAAAGAGCATAAGTAATATATATTTTTAGTTCTGCTAAAAAATTAAGTAAATTAATAATTTTAATATATTTCTAATTCATTTAGACTGTTGAATTATAGAAACGTATAAATAATCTAAATCAGCCTTGCTATGTGTGCTGAAAGTATTATAATATTATGAAAGGGTTTGAAAAATATTTATTTACTTGCATTAAATAATTATAAAGTTTCTACTTCTGTAACTTTTAAAATGGAATAAATGAGACTTCATAACGTTGCTTGAAGTACATTGCTAACTTTTTTATCGTTCAATGATATCAATTGTTCGCTTTCATGTTACATATCCTCTGAGCTTATAGGCAACACACCAACTCTTCTATTAGTATAAATTACTAAATATCAGTATATATATTTCAAATCACTATGAGGTCTATCAAAGTGCTTAACTTCAAGAATTGAGAAAAATGTATTTCCAGATGAAAGTAAATATATAATAAGGTCGCACACAATAATCTCTCTCTTTTCCTCTCTCAAATAAGTGCTTAGGAAAAGCTTTCTTAAAAAAAGGTTGTCACATATATTGAAAAAAATTAATTTAAATTCTTTTGAGTTTCAAATTCATTTTCTATTTCACCAGATTGATTCATAGTAATTGAATATTATTTTGAGTTAATGAGAATAAGTACATTGAATACTTAACAAATGTGATTTAAGCAATTTATTTTTCGTCCATCACTTGGAATTCTTTTCGATTAAAATACAACTTTAATTTAGAGTAAGTATCTTGTTAAAAATATCTAAATAATGTTTTTTTAATATGAAAGAAAAAAATTGTAAAAGTTATAAATGATTTTATAATATTGTTTTAGAATGTAAATATATAAGAAATATCATAATTAAGAAAGTACACAATCAGCAAATATGTGTTAAAATTTCTTATACAGAACAATTTTAATGCAAGTTTATCTACATGTATTTTGCATTAAATAGTTTTTTTTTCATATACATTAATGCAGAAATGAGAACTAATCCTTTTTTTGTAAATATTTAATTTTTTTGGGCTAAAAAACTTTTCCAAATATTTAAATATAAAGTGAAAGTAATTTTTCAGATATAGTATAAACCAAGAACATTACACACATTTATTCACAATGTTTTGCAAATTTTCTAATGTTATGTTTAATTGTTTAAACTCAAAACATCTATAGATGAATAAATTGAAAAGCTTTTATTAATGTTTTTTAAAATAACATTATAAAAATTGAAAAATAATTAAGCCTTTTATTTTCATATAAACACTACACTAATTACTACATAGATGTATTCATATAAAGTAAAAATTTGTTTGTGTTAAGAAAAATATAATGTGAGAAAATGTATTTTTACTAACATTATTTTATCTTACTGTAATAAAAATTTGAAAAGCTTCTGTGTCTCATTCAAAAGAGAAATTTCCATTATACAGAAAATAATAAATATACAAGCTAATGTGACGAGCAAACTTTCTAAATTAAACTGCGTAAGAAATCAAAAACATCATAATTTTTGGATACCGTTTTTCTTTGAATTTCATATTATTTACCAAGTCAACCTAAAAATACTGAGGAATATCTTCAATCATTTTCAATTACACAAAAAATAGTTACTTATTAATAATTTTTGCTTTTTAAGTTTTATACAAAAAAAGATATACGTTTTCGTTTTAACCACTTTTATTGGGATGTACAATTCTTTCTGGCAAATGCATACAACCCTAGATAGGGTAGTTAGTAGTAAGTGACATCCCCTCCCTCTAAATTGAGCGATGTGACAGTTTTCAGGGGGTAGGAAATGTTCCCAATGAGAATGCCAAACAGTCGACGATTTTTGTATAGTTTAGGGACGTGGGTAAAAGTAGTACATCTGATTTTAAAGAGGAAACATTTTTCGCAGATTCTTGAAATTTTCTGCGCCGCTGAGTCGGTTAAAGGATACAAATTAAAACTAAGGTTTATTCACGTTTTGCTGGACTAAACTGTTTTTCGATTTTATATTTATCATATATTAGAACACTCTATGTTTATAATTTATTGGAACACACAGAATCGATTATGTTTTAGAGCAGGGATGGTCTCTAAACGGCCCCCGGAAGTTTTATGCGGCCCAGGGGTAGAATCTTAATTTGCCGGTCAGACGGAAATTAAAAGAAAATATGATTTATATATTTCATATCCATCTTCTTTTCTACTTTAAGTATTTATTCTTTCTTTTGTTTAAAAGGACTGATGATTATTTTACTTACCTATTTATGCCGCCCAACTTGTCTAGTGGTCAGCGTGCCTGACTGCGGGAGGTCCTGGGTTCCAATCCCGGTTCGTGCATAGATGTACTATATATATATATATATATATATATATATATATATATATATCCTGTCTTTGTCCCTTCATTGTATGAATGAGGTGTGAATGGTTGCCTACCCTATAAACGGGTCCCTATGGCATGAGTGTAGAGCAAAGTCGTACTTTCACTTTCATGGTGCTTTGATTAAAACGAAAGACGCTCCCAATTGACTTAAATTCGCATAGCCAAGGCATAGCAAGCTTGGCTTGTCCAAGTGTCATTATTAACAAGGACAACTGATCTATTTATGTTCTACAAGACATAAATCGACGGATACAGCAAGCACAGGCAGCTCTATAATCTTTAAAGTGTTAAAAGCGGAACTTCTTTGTTTGTCACAGCTGTAGACTAGAGACAATGAGTTTTCTCGGTGAGCAGACATATACGACACTAAAATGTAATTTGTTGTTGTTGTTTTCCTATGACACTTGGACAAGCCAAGCTCGATATGCCTTTGGCAGTGAGAATTAAGTTAAAGGGAGCGTCTTTCGTGTGGGTCAGAGCACCACGAAGTTGAAAGTACGATTTTGCTCTTTTTAAAGTGCCTCGTCATTTTGAACCACGGTCAGGTGACGAGGCCACTCCTGAGCTGTCCCCCTCCTCTCCACATCCACGCCACACCAGCGGAAGCACTTCACAGATTAACGTGGACACGTCCCCCACCCACGGGGTTCCAGCAACCCAGTGAAGGAGAGTACACCGTGGTCACCCTCCCAACCACTGTCCGCGGCAAATGATGCTTCACTTTGCTGAGCTTACGGGAAGCGGCGTGAAGCTACTAAGCCACTGGAGCTCCCAATGTAGCTGAATCACATACAGCAGCAGACTGAGCATTTTCAGCCAGAGTCATTTTCTTTTGGCGCGAGTTTCAATGTTATTGATTGAGTATGAAAATATTGCGGACATAGAGCATCATTGTGAGTAGTGCTGAAAGTATTGTTGTTGTTGTCGTGTGGCAGTTAGGCTGACAATATGGGGTGCGGTGCTCCACTTTTTCAACTGAATCCTATTTTGGTGTGGAGTCCGACTTCCTCAGTACACACATGCCATAGGGACCCGTTTATAGGGTAGGCAACCATTCACACCTCATTCATACAAGGAAGGGACAAAGACAGGACAGATAGAGAGAGAAAGTGCATCCATGTTCGAACTGGGATTCGAACCCAGGACCTTCCTATCCGTAGTCAGGGACTCTGACCACTAGACAGGGCGGGAAAGCTGAAAGTATAAAAATACTATAGCGTAAACCCCAAAATGACTACGAAAAATCGTTAAGTTGATTCAGAGTACCGTGTTTTTAATGATGAACTAACCTCGAAATATTTTTGTTTTTACAGTTGTTAAAGATAAGTCAGTGTATCTGATCTGTAGTGAAGTTGTAACGAAGTCTTTAAAGAATGAAACATTTACCGTCATTTTATATCAAAGTATAAGAATTCCAATTACGAAACAATGTCCGAATATAAAAGGAAACAAAATGTTGAAAGTCTTTGTAAAAAATAATCAGGTCAACAAAAATTTTTTTAAGAAGGTAAACCCTACCCAAGGTACCAATCGAGGGCTGGGTGGTTAGCGCTCCTGACTCCTGAACTGTTGGTCCTGGGTTCGAATCCCGGTTAGGACATGGATGTTACTTTGTTTCTCTGTTCTCTCTATGTTTCTCTATCCTTTCTTCCGTGATGATGTATGAATGTGGCCCATCCTATAAACGAGTTTGTGGTGGTATGGCGCGGGTAACGCTACTCGCCTCCGTGACTTGGTTCACAGGTGCCCGCTGGGTAATGACAAATGAGTAGCAGTTTCTGGCCTATTTGTGTCATAGGGTTCATGCAATTCTTATAATATTATCAGCCTAGTGCTATGCTTAATTATAAACCTATGTTTAAATTTCTTCTAATCAACCACCAGTGGCTTTACACCTATTGGATATGCCAATAAGCATTGTCATAGGGACAGACCCACTTCCCGCTGTCTGTTGACACATCAAACTAATTAAATTTATCTTTTTGAATTTTACTGAACCATTTTTATCTCAATTTTTTCTTTTTTATCACAGAAATCTGCTTTATATATATATATACATATATATATATATATATATATATATATATATATATATATATATATATATATATATATATATATATATATATATATATATATATATATATTTTCCCCAATATTAATCTGTATGTCGGGTGCGTGGGTTGATGTGCGGGCGGGGTGGTTTGGCATCTGGGTCACTTCAGTCTGATAACTGTATTTTTAGCAATTTACAACCTTTACTGGTAACAATCATATCACTTACATTCAGCAGCAACGTGCAGCCTCTCCATTCTCTGCCATTATGGATAATACTAATAATCTAACTTCTCCTAACAGACAATTCCACTCGTCACCAAACTTCCCATCCCATGATTCTAATAATTGTTACATAACTTCCAATCTAAATACCTCCAACCATGGCTCTATCGATGATGACTCAGGGACCACTCTTACTCGTCAAGTTGTGGACACAGACTCAAACGCAACAACGGGTCTCACAGCGGATTCTCCAAATAACCTAACGCATTCAGATTGTGCTATAGATATACAGGACACTATTTCCAGCTTCTGGGACAAGCTGCATAGCATTATTTGGCGGAAAACAGGCCCTAGATACTATCTACCAGCGCATTTGCGCCAGGCAGCAGATACCCTAATTCAGGCCCTTAAGGTAAATGAAACACACTCTACTACTCGTGCATCAGCAACCACTAACAATGACTATATCGCAAATCAGCTAACTATAATGAATAACAACCTGAAGCAGATAAAGCATCTGCAGATAGCCACTACAGACCTTGTCCGGGAAACTGCGACAGCTACAACTTGCATTTCAAAACCATCGTACAGCGCAATCTTACAAAAAAGCACGGAAGACTTGGAAACAGCAATTATTGTAAAACCCACAAAAGATAACAATGTCATATCATTAAAAGAAAAATTATGCACTCTTGCTTGTGATGTTTGCCCGAAAAAAATTAAATGGGGGAAATCAGCGGCCAAAATCCATTGTAGTTCCAAACTTTCCAAAAATAAGTTGATTAAGAAACTTAGGGAAGAGAAATTCGATCTAGAAGAACCAACGATCCCCAAAAAGAAAATCATTGTTCTAAACGCCCCTACAACCATTAAGGACGACAACATCTTGCACAAAATAAGGGATTACTTCCCTGAGGTGAATTCCAACTGCGAGATAAAGATCACGGAAATTAAATCTCACCGCACTCTAACTAATCTTCAACACATAGTGCTAGAAGTCGACCTTCCTCTTGCAAAAATATTACTGGCTAATAGGCACATTTACTTTGGCTTTCAAAAAGCCTTTATTCGCACATACAAAATAATACGACGGTGCTTTAATTGTCAAGAATTTGGCCATACAAGTTTGACTTGCAAAGTAAGGAAATACTGCGCAAAATGCACTCGCAATCATCAAGAGGATACATGCAAATCAACCAGTCCTAAATGCGTTAACTGCATCATTGCCAACAACAAGAGAGATAATCTAGCTATTGATCACGAGGCATATTCACCACTCTGTCCTACATATAGATATTTGCTTAACTCATCAGCCTAATTTAACTTTATCCCTCTTGCACAAATAACTTCGAATTTTACACGTAACCCAGCTACTCTATGACTTCTATTTCGCCCTCGACTGCAAATCTAGCTACTCTCCAACTCCCTAAGCTTCAACTACTTCAGATAAATTTGCAAAAGAGCAGATCCGCATTAACTCAATTTGTCTCATTTTTCAATTCCAATGGCCATGATATTGCCTGCCTCCAAGAACCCTATGCAACCTCTGGCAGCATTAGGGGAATTCCTCTTACATGGAAATTGTATTCATCATCATCTAGGAAAAACCCAAGAGCAGCTATTGTCCTCAAAGCACATCTCAACCCCATTATATTGAAAAGGCATGAAGATTTCATTGCAATACAAATTGACTCAACCTCACAATCGCTTATTATTATCTCCCTATACGCTTCCCCCTATGAATCTCTCCAAACCCTCTTAACCTTGCTACAAGATACCCTGTATTCATAGATAGGGAAAAGGGGCAGCTTCTGTTATCCAAGTGGACCGGAGCACCAAAGGTAGAAGGCTGACTTAGCTCCTTACGTGGGTTTGGATCGGAGTTTTCCTTCTCCTAGGTATCTCTTTTAGTCTGGCTCCTACCCAACGAAGACCTGTCCGGCATGGGAGACCCTACCAGTAGCTAAGCTACCGCCGGCATAGCTCTCTGGGTTGCAGGAGCACGCAAGGGTCTTAACGGGGTATATTTTCACCCTAATCTTCCTATCGAGGTTAACAAGTCTTCAGATCTTCCTGAGTATTTAAGGCAACTTGCTCTTGAGTTGATCAACAATATCCATGATGAAGCTGTGCTTATTTACACGGATGGTAGCAGAAATGACAGAACTTGTTCCGGTAGTGGGGTATTTATTAAGTATCAAAACGAATCCCACCAAATCTCAATCAGAAACCCCGACGGTTGTTCCGTCTTTCGCAGTGAACTTATTGCAATTAATGTGGGTCTTGATACGGTTCTTTCTCTCCCTGGGAATGAGGAAATTTGGATTTTGTCGGACAGCCGGAGCGCCATCCAGCATCTTACTAACTGGCACAGAGTCCGTGATAATACAGGAGTAGCTATCTTGGACAAGCTTAGACGACTCTCCTTATCTCGTGAGATTCACTTACAGTGGATCCCTTCCCATGTAGACATTGCGGGTAACGAATTGGCTGATGCCCTAGCAAAAAGAGGTACTGACGAGCCTTTGCTTACTCCGGCGTCTCTTACCTATTCTGAACTATACTCTAGACAGAAAGGCCTTGTTCGGTCTGCATTTGCCATTCCCCCCGTGCACCATTGGTACCAGGGTAATCGTCCTGGCGGATCTCTATCCCTCCGGTGCAGCAGACTGGAACAAACTACAATAACTCGTTTTCGAAGTGGCCACCTAAGATCATTGGCATTTAACAACAAAGAAAAGAATTTTCCTATTTGCGCTAAGTGTTTCAAAAGCCAAGCCACTCCGGATCATATCCTTGAGTGCTTGGGTCTCGATAAAGAAGATCTTCTGGAGCGACCATTATTGGTCATTGATTTCCTGAGAGTGTACAACATCATAGACTTGGTATAGCGCTGCTAGACAACAGGGATCAGCAACAACAACAACAACAACACAAGATACCCTGAATAAAAATAAAAACACACCCACAATTATCTGTGGAGATTTTAACGCACATAATTTGATATGGGGCTATTCCTCGAATAACAGCAGAGGTACTTTACTAGAGGATTTTATTTCCAGCAACTCCCTTAATATTATCAATGGCAATAACAGTTCACCAACATTCTCAGGCCCTGTGGGTATTGCTCACGCTTGCCACTGACAACATACTACATTTTGTACAAGAATGGACAGTAAGTTCAGAGATAAGCTGTTCCGACAATAATTATATTACGTTCTGTCTCAACCAACCAATCTCTGTTGCTTTTAACCGCAGATTCAAATCCTTAAACAATCAAAAGAAATTTTTGGCCGCCATCAAACCTCAATTAAACAGCTTACAACCCATGCTTAAAAACGCTCGAACCCAACATGACATTGACAATCTCACCTGGGACTTCATTAAAGTAGTTCAACAAACTGCAGAGAACATTTTTAAACAACGAAGCCCTGATAAAACCTACAATATTCAATGGTGGTCGCCTGCTTTGAAAGTACTTAGAAGCAAAACCAGAGCTCTCCGAAGACGGATCAAGGCCAGTGTCACTTCAACAGATATACAGAAATGGCACAAAGCCTACAAATCTCATCTCGCGTTGTACAAAAGATCAATTTTAAAGGCTAAATCAACCAGCTGGATGGATTTCTGTAGTTCAAACAATACCGAATTCGGTATACTGCAGAAAATTGCAACGGACAAAATTTTCATTCCAACGCAATTCGAACCATTAAATTAGACCACAACTCATCAAACAGCAGCGACCATACTGCAAGACCTCTTAAACACCAACTTTCCACAAGACGATCAAAGCACTGACACAGCATATCACCAGAGTATCAGAACCACCGTTCTTCTGCCAACAGGTGCCACCGATCCACCGTTTACACCCCAAGAGCTCCAGCATGTTGTTCAGAATTTGGTCAACTCAAAGGCACCTGGTAATGATGGCCTGGATAATGTTATTGTTAAGTTGGTTTTTCGCTGCAACAGTTCGTTCCTGCTTGATTTTTACAACACCTTCTTAGAACATGCTCATTTCCCTACACCCTTCAAAGAAGGGCAGGTGATTTTCTTCAGAAAGAAAAACAAAGACCCACATCTAGCGACATCATACCGGCCAATTTGTCTTCTGTCCACATTTGGTAAAGTCCTAGAGAAGCTTTTGATTGACCGCCTCAAGCACTCACTCTTACAGACAAACTTTCTGCACGACAGGCAATTTGGCTTCCGGTCAAATAGATCAACAGACCAGGCCATCTCCAAAGCAATTGACCTTATCAAACTGAATCAGGACAATGAATTATATACCGCCCTTATCAGTCTGGATATACAGCAGGCATTTGACTCTTTGTGGTGGCCTGGCCTCATGCATGCTCTTACCAAAACTGGTGCCCCACCTAACATTATAAACTGTCTTTTTAGTTTCTTAAAACAACGTAAACTTCAGGCACTTAGCGATTCAGGATTAGTCAGCATGGAGCAAACAAGAGGATGTCCCCAGGGATCCATTGGTGGTCCGATTCTGTGGAACATCTATTACAACGAAATCCTTACTACAAAATGGCCCACCCACACTGAAATTGTTGCCTTCGCTGATGACACTCTGCTTGTCATTAATGGTAAATCAAAAGAATTAATTTAAAAGAATTGTAATGAATCATTGCAATTGTTCTCTTCAATGTGTCAACAGCTAAAACTTACTGTCTCTTCACCCAAATCTAGAGTTATGATAATCGGCACAAGGAATAAGAGACTTAAATCCAATCCCAAAATTACTCTTAACGGTGAAAGCCTGAAGCATACCCGCTGTCTCAAATACCTCGGTGTGGACATTGATTTTAAGCTCTCATTCCTTCCGCTACTGCGAGCTATTAAAACTAAAGTTATTTTGATCGCAAAAAGACTGAAAGCAATGATTAGATTGCAATGGGGACTTAAAGGAAGAATCACTAAGGTAATTTACCTCGCCATAGTAGAAAAAATGATTACGTATGGTTGCTCCGCCTGGGCATTTCCAATGACTAGCAGGAAAATCAAGCTCCTCAACAACATCCAAAGGTTCTTCCTTCTCCTTATCACCAGGGGCTTTAAGACTACCTCGACAGCAGCCTTAGCCACCATCGCAGGTCTCCCACCACTTCACTTGGTAGTTGAAAAAGAAGCACTCAAAACTCAAATTCTGCAGCTTCGCAAGAATGTTGCAATTGACGGGCAGTGGTTTACATCCACCAGTTTTGAGATGCCTGTTCACAAAGACACAGTTCACCCAGTCAATAGGCTAAAAAATACTCGAATTATCAACTTGCCGAACATCCCCTCATGCCAGCATCCTATCGTTCACACAGCTGAAGAACTGCATTATTACACTGATGGTTCCAAGCATGACGCTGCAGTGGGAGCTGCCTTTGTTGTTCTCCAAGGAGACACAGAGGTACACTCAACACAGTTAAAATTGCGAACAGACAACTCGGTCTTTCAGGCTGAAGCACTGGCCTTATTATCGGCCTTAAACCATGTACTGGATGCCTCTTATTCACCAGCCACCATTTGGACAGACAGCTTGTCTGTCTTAATGGCACTCCGCAACCCAACTCACACTTCCCCTCTTATCAATGCCATACAATGCAAACTCCATCAACAATCATCTATTCAAATCCGTCTCTCCTGGGTAAAAGCACATGCTGGAAATGTGGGAAACGAGCTGGCAGATCAAAGAGCAAAGGAAGCAGCGGTGAATGAGAACTTATTACAAATCGATCTACCACTTCCACGAACCCACCTTTTGCAGTTCCTTAAGCAAAGACTCAAACATCAATGGCAAACTAGCTGGGATGACTCTTTAACTGGCCGCCTCACACACAGTATTATACCCCATGTTACAACGGACAGGCTCATTTCCAATCCAATGATCATCTTTCTTATAACAAATCATGGACCCTTCCCAGTGTACTTTCACCGATTCGGTAAAGCCTCAACCCCACTTTGCAGCTGCGCGAACGGCAGTGAAGGTAATGCTTTGCATTATGTGGAACACTGTAGCTATACGGTGGGCCTCCACCTAATTCGCCATTCCTCACAATCTGATATCGCTTTCATCAAGTTTATTATTGGTGATAAATTTAGAGTTAAAAGAGTGATGAATATTATGTCCATGCTGGTTACAAAAGGACTGGACTTATGCGCCTCGCCAGTACAAACCACATCACATACACAAAATGACTCTGAACTTAACCTCTCAGATGATGATTAAAGCAAGGACAATTGCAGCACACTTCCTTAATTTTGTAAAATTTTGCTTTATTTTTCATATTGTCTGTTACACATCTTACTGTATTTAGCCTAGAATTTTGTTTTTCATGTTTTTTCTCTTATAAGTAAGAATCATTATATCTTTTCTAAGCTGGATTTCTCAAATTAACGAGACTTGTTATGTCAATTCTGTACTTGCTAAATTTTTATGAATGATTCACTCTATCTCTAGTATATCTAACTATTTCGTCGCCTACTCTATCTTTTTTTCTTTAATGTTTACCCTGCCGATTTTCTTTTTCATGGAATTATTGTATCTTATTCCTGTAATGTGTGACCAAATGTTTTTTTTTAAATATTTCACTTTAATGCAAATTTGTTAACCAAATTTAAACTAAAATAGATGCTGTGGTTAGTAGTAATCTCAACCACCTTTTATACTTATTTAATCTCCTCTGCTTTAATTTACACATTACTTATGTTTTCATCTTTAATTTTAAATTTTTCCTCTCTTATGTACTGAAATGTAATTTGTTCCAATGAGCCTCTTTCTCTGACATGTGTCACAGATATAGGCTTGAAAGTCCAACATTGTTTTCAATTTTAGTCCTCAACTACGTAGTCAAGTTCTGGATCTCAGCGGGCACCTGGCACTTCGTGCGAGGTGTTTATTCCTCTAATTTGAAGAGGGGGTGGAACCTGATAACCGATAGGTACAGACCAGGGCCTCCTCTTCTCGTTGTTGTTGTTGTCATAGGGTTCAACCCTCAAGTGCCCGTCATAGGAAAAAATACTCCAAGAAGCAGCTACACATTCAAGTTACGTTGTATCATACACAGTATTACTAAAAATAATAAAGCTCTCGGTAATTTTAAATTTTGCTCCATAACTATGGATGAAAGTACTGACATAAATGATACTGCTCAGTTAGTATTATTTCTAAGAGGTGTTGTTGAGAGCTTTGAAATCACCGAGCAACTGGCGTGCATGCATTTCTATAAAAGGAACTACACACACAACGGGATGTGATATTGTTCGTGAATTTCAAGTAAGGCTTTTAAATTTGAGAGTACTCATAACAAATATGTGTAATATTACGAACAGCGTAATATTACGATTAAGCACCAACTATGACTGGAAAAAAATCTGGATTTCTTGTACTCTTTCATCAAAACTATCCAGGGAACATTGCTGTTTTTCTACATTGTGTTACACATTTAGATCATAGGTTCCCAAAGTGGTCCAGGTGGACCCCCAGGGGTCCATAGGAGACTACACGGGGGTCCTCCTAGATGTGAAAAGAAAACAGGGGTTCACAAGTGTTAAGTGGGGGTTCACGAAAAATTTTCTGGTTTTCATAATAAAGAACAAAAATTTTGGTTTGGAATTACCTATCAACGTAGGCAGGTAGCATCATTCACTAGGTAGATACTCGACAATATTCGAGACTCAGTTCAAACACAGAATAGAATGAACAATAAATTATAGTAAAAGTATACACTTGACTTGCAAATTGCAGCGCGTCCGCCCTCTCGTCCGATATACTTGTTTAGACATGCAATGGGATGAAAAGTGACTTGCGCCGTGCTTGCCATCTACATAAGGCGCGAATTCTCCCAGTTTCTGCACTTGTCACAGATAGAATGTCTTGATGAGGATATTCAGACTTACGCTCAATATTTAAATACCATGCATGAAGACTTCAAAAACAGATTTGAAGATATTCTGACGATGGAAAACTACCATGGGTCATAATCCCATTTGATGAAACGGAAGAGGCGAATGTGGTATTACAAGAGGAGCTACTTGAGCCTAGCACCAACGAGGAACTGAAGGTGAAATTTAAAAATGGCTATCAAACATTTTGGCTGCAGGCAGAAATCCCCGAAAAATATTCTGGGCTGTGGAAAATTGCGAGAAAATTTTTGATAACGTTTTTCTTTCGTCATATCTTATCGAAAGAAATTTTAGTGCCGTTACCAACCTGTTTACAAAAAAAAAGAGCAGATATAACATCACAGAAAGGGGAGATGTGAGATTACTTCTTACAAAACTGAAGAAAATATTGATAACTTGCTGTCAATTCATCAAACACATCCTTCTCATTAAAAGTATAACTATTTTTTATCGTTGATTTAAATTTCAGAGTTCATTGTTGATTTTTTGTCAATTGTTTGTAATATTGTTTATAATTTTGTATAACCACAAGTATTATTTTAATAAATAGGACATAAGAAAATGTGCTACTTTTTTCTCTTAACACCCCCAATTTAGGGTAATATTTTTTAGGAATATTGGGAATACAGTAGAAATGCAGCAGCAGGGGGTCTACCGAAAATAGTAGAACTTTAAAAGTGGTACAAGGAAAAAAATGTTTTAGGAAACAATGATTTAGATGCTCTGTGACAATCAGCATTGAATATGAAACCCGTGTTTGATGCAGCTTGTAAATATTATTCGATCTCGTAGGCTTACCCGCAGGCAATTTTGAGATTTTCTACAGGCTGAATACTCTGATGCACTGTATTACACGAATAGTAGGGTGGCTTTGTGCAGGATGTATTTTCGAGTGTGTCGTTCTTCCTTGAGCAACAGCGTTCTGCGGAGTGTGAAATGTTAGAAGACACAGAATGGCTTTCGGACTTTGCACTTCTCAAAGATCTCTTCTTTGTCTTATGAGCAACTTGAATGACAAGATGCAGAGGGAAAAATAAATTTATCGACAGTATCTTGGCTCATCTCAAAGCATTTAAACTAAAACTTAATCTATTTACCATTATATAGAACTGGAATCGAACTTTGAACCTTTCACTCCAAAAATCATATTCCACTACTGTGTAGCTTTTTAATATTCATTGCTTTCTGTATTATGGAAAGTCGTTCACTTATAGATAGGCTAAAAACTCAAACTAATTAACGATAAACATGGAGAAAATAGTTGTACATTTGTTTTTGTTTAATAGAAGTTAGATTCGAACATCTAACCATTCATTTTGAATTATATTTAATATTTACAAGCATATTTAATATTTATGAGCTCCAATGGCTCTGTAGCTTAACGCCGCTTCCCGTAAGCTCAGCAAAGTGAAGCATCATTTGCCGCGGGCAGTGGTTGGAAAGGTGACCACGGTGTACTCTCCTTCACTGGGTTATTGGAGCTACGTGGGTTGGGGACGTGTCCACGTTAATATGTGACGTCAAAAGTCCTTCCGCTGGTGTGGCGTTGATGTGGAGAGGAGGGAGCCAGCTCAGGTGTGGCCTCGTCACCTGAACGTGGTTCAAAATTACAAAGCCCCTTAAAAAGAGCAAAAGCCGTACTTTCACCTTCGTGGTGCTCTGATCCAAACGAAATATCTCTCTATTGACTTAATTCACACTGCCAAAGGCAAAGCGAGTTTGGCTTGTCCAAGTGTCATAAGCAACAACAACGGGATTCATAATAGTTTGTTGAAAGAAAATTATTATAAGTCATGTGTTTTTTCCCTTTTTTATTAATGGATATATACATTCGAAGGATTATGATACTATAAAAGATAAATGAATCTCATAAAAGTGTATTTTACGAAAGAAATTTATAAATATATGATGAGGAGATGGATATTAGAAAAACTAATAGAATGTGGAGGATACTTAATCCAAAGCGGGTATCTCACCGATAAAGGAATTAATCGTAGCCATCGTAGCACGAAATATTTATTAACAACATACACAGAAAAACATCCAAGCCAGAAGTGAGTAAAAAACAAAAAGAGAACGCTTAAGCTCTAAGTGACAGCAGCGGGGGCGCCGATACACTGCGCATGCGTGGGAGGAGGCGAAAGCTCCTGCTATTGCCGCTCTCCCCAACATTCTCCCACCTTTTGAGTGTGTCCTGGTTTAACATTCAAAACATAAAAATGCTAATTAATAATAATATAAATGAAATACAAATATACACACATAAAAGTATTACTTTCACGTAAATCATAATGAATTTGAACTAAATAAAAATAATAATGATACAGAGAATAAGGAAGTGAAATTGAGAGCTAACTGATCAAGAAAATAGGTCTTTAAAATTTATTTATTAGCTGGTTTCACAGTTCGACCACTACTAGTCACTATTGGTAGCAGTTCATCAATTCTATCAGACACTGGATTTTCTATTTCTCTGGCACTGGATTTTCTACCTATAAAATCGTTGGATAGGTCTTAAAAGTTCCGTATTTTTGGTTTCAATGACGGCGAGTCTTATCAGACCATCACGCGCGACCAGGAATTATTTTTATTAATTTTGCTAAATCCCTAAAGGAACGCTTTTTATTTACATCTTCTGTAAAGCATCTCTAAGACTGTAAATATTTAATTCATTTGCTCAATTTTACTTGGTCAACAATATCAAGTTCTGGCACTCCACATGTTTTTAGTTTCGTGCAAGAATCGTTCGGGAGTTATAGGTGTTTCATCTATGCATCTTACCTATGTGTTTTCTGTTGTTGTCGTGTGCCAGCTAGGCTGGCAATATGGGGTGCACTGCTCCACTTTTTCAACTGAACCATATTTTGAAGTGGAGTCCGACTTCTTCAGTACACACATGCCATAGGGACCCGTTTATAGGGTAGGCAACCATGCACACCTCATTCATACAAGGAAAGGACAAAGACAGAATAGATAGAGAGATAAAGTACATCCATGCCCGAACCGGGATTCGAACCCAGGACCTCCCTATCCGTAGCCAGGAACTCTGACCACTAGACAGGGCGGGCGGCTTCAGTTTTAATAAAATCAATTAATAAATCCAAATCCCTCCTACCTGAATCACGAGGGGTCACGGTTCTCTGTCTCTACCAAATTTTTATTAAATCGGTTGGAATAGCAGAATCTACCAATGGATATATTATGTGAGCAAATTTATCTTTTGTGATCCCTAAAAACTCAAGCGCGCGTAGTTGCGTTTGTAACTTATCGTGCAGTGTTATTAAATAAACACTTGATTTCCTGTTATGACTAACTTTAATAACTCACGAACGTAAAATTGTAAGAGAATATTTTCTTTTCCAAATCGGTCTTGTAGATAGTCCACAGCTTTCTCATAGTTGGCTTCTTTGGCTGGAAAACTTTGCACTATTTTTCTCGGAATAGAATCAGGCTTTGTTGATTGAAGAAAGTAATGGAATTTATCTCTGGTATCAATTCTGCAATCTTCATGTATCTTACTAAATCTATTCCAGAAGTTCCGCCAGTTTTTCGGATCACCATCCAATTGTATGAGTTCTATTTCAGGCAGTTTCTGTTTCGTAAATGGAATCACAGGAGTAGCGACCGCTGAAGTAGAACTGTTCACTTCTGGCGAAGCAGCGATTTCTCTGCAGTCATTTAGTTTCTTCGTAAACTTGCTTACCTTAACTTTATATTCAGAAAATTTATCCTAATATTCTTGTGCCGTTTCATATTCCTTTTCAAACTCCGCTTCTTTACAACCCTTCTTTGCCAACCGATGGCTGAGTGGTTAGCGTTCCTGACTCCTGAGCTGTTGGTCCTGGGTTCGAATCCCGGTTCGGGCATGGATGTCTCTGTTCTCTCTGTATTTCTCTGTCCTTTCTTCTGTGATGAAGTATGAATGTGGCCCACCCTATAAACGTGTTTGTGGTGGTATGGCGCGGGCAACGCTACTCGCCTCCGTGACTTGGTTCACAGGTGCCCGCTGGGTAACGAGAAATGAGTAGGAGTTTCTGGTCTTGTTGTGGCATAGGGTTGGTCACCCAAGTGTGCCCGCCGTTGGAAAAAAATACAACCCTTCTTTTGAAAAAGTTCAAAATATATAGTTTTATCAATCGAACGTAATGTCTCGTATTTTTCTGTGAGTTGCTCGAAACAGATTTCTACTTCTTCTTTATCATTCTGTATTGATTTTAATAAACTTTCAAGTTTATTAACAACTTTTCTTTCTTGCTTGATGTTGTCGAAATCCATTCTTAATAATGGAAATCAAAACAAAAGCACCTTATTATCGGTGAGTTAAGTTAAATTATGCTTAAAAAATAACATGCATCTGGCAGGGATGCCAGAAATGTGGAGAATTTTTAATCGAAAGCGGGTATCTCACCGATACAGAAATTAATAGAAGCCATCGTAGCACAAAATATTTATTAACAACCAGAGGCGAAGCGAGCACAATTGGCATCCGGGTACCATACCAATTTTGGTGCCCTATCTCAAAAAATAGTAATATAATATATAGAATAAGCAAGTAATAAGAGTATACTTGCAAATAATAACCGCAAAGTATCTACTTTAAAATAATCTTAAATATAGATAATTTTAAAGGCTCAGGCTTTGTACTTTTAAATTTGAGATAACAAATCTAGTAAAAATAATCTTAGAATAGGATTCGGAAATGCATCAGTAGAAATCAAACTTACGGAAGCTAAGAATTAGTCAAAGATTGTATTAGAAAATCATTTTTCTGAAATTCAATGATATTAACCATGTGTTTGGAGACAGACTGTAAATTTGATAAATCCAAACGTAAAAAATTTGGGAAAATGTAATTCTAAATGTTATAGCAATCAAATGTATGTAAATAAGTAAATTTAAAAATCAAATATAAATAAATTATTTTTTAGACTATAGATTTGTTTTGACATGGAAGTGATTTTATAAATTCTAATAATCTAAATTGTTCTATTTTTCCAGATCTTTTAATTAACAAAAAATAAAAGCTATCTATAAGAACTGGTTAATATTCAATTTAAACTTTTTTATTGTTTAAATAAAAATTAATTATTTACTGAAATAACAATCTAGAGTTTAATTTATTTTTAGTAAATCAAAGTGTGATCATTTTGTGTTTTTGTGAATATCTTTTACGTCAGATATATAACTTATACTATTATCTAATATATCGGTCTTATAATATCTACTAAAATGAACATACAAATAAATCACAATTATTTAAATTCTTAAACTGAGAGATTTTTGAATGTTTTATTCTTAGTCATCATGTTTTTCAAACTCTTCTGGACGAATTATAGCTTAAAAATACTTATTCTTTGAAATTAAAATATCATTTTTCTACAAAGTAATCGGAATTTATGACACATTTCCCATCACGAATTGGGGATTATACATATATTTACATGATTATCCGTATATTTCAATATTTTATCACATTTATCGAGTTTAGTGGGGATTGTGTATAATCAATGGTTTATATACATGATTGCTGGATTAGCCACTTTTACTGTATCACTATCTTATGATTTTACTTTGAGAACATTTCTTTTTTGCTCTGAGATTTTACTCTGAGAACAAATTTTCAACTTATTTTTAATATGTTCATTAATGATTATGATTTTAATATAAATTTCTTCATTAAAGGAAAAGAGTTAATTCTTATTAAAAAGGGAACTTCTGAATCATTTTATAACATTCAAAAATATTACTAATCTGTAGCTGTTTACAAAGCATAATAATTTTGCCTTATTTCATTATATTCCTTTACAATGATTTCTAAGCTAAACATGCTTTCATTATATAAACTGAAATCTAAAGTTAAAGATTAATTATCAAGAAATATTTTATGTGTACATATAAAAATATTTAATACATATAATCTTTTAACTTTCCAAAAACATAATTCCATCATTACATGTAAAATATTTACTAAACGAAATAATGATAAAGCACCACACACCTTGAGTAAAGTATAAAAAACTGTAAGTAAAGAATGGAAAATGCGATTAAAAGAACACACTTTATATTACGATCTTAAATATACTAACTTATTAATATGGAAATATAAAAATAGGCACAGATTCATTTATGGCAAGCTCTTCAACAGGAGAAAATAATTATTAAATTTAAGATATATTTCTCCAAATAAAATTGATATTTCGCACACAAATGAAAAGAAATAAAATTTTTCTGAAAACAATTTTCGTAACTACTATTTGGCCTAACTTAATGCGGCATCCGGGGCACGACAGACTCCTTTGTCCCCCCTTTTCACTAAGCCACTGTTGACAACATACGCTGAAAGACATCCTGAACAGAAGTGAGTAAAAAGCAAAAGGAAAAGAGCTCTAAGACTAGCGGATAAGGGAAGTAAAGTTTTCTTCGATAGAACAAGTCCTCGGCTATTGAATTCATTCTTGTCACCCCCAAAATCCTTAACGTGTGGACAACCGACTGGCGCGGATGTATACAAATTGCTGAATATCCTTCTAATTTTTATGTGCACAACCGACTGGCGGAATATATACAGTATTACAACCATCTGGGGAGTGCAATTTATGGTTTTTAAAGTTGTGTAAACTTTGCAAATTTATATAAGATGGCTTTAAAACGAAAAATATCTTCAATACAACAGGCTTATTTTTAAAGTCCTTTAGTGAATTATACAATTGTCAAACTTCAATTATTATTTGCTTGAATGGCAAGAATTTTAATTATTAATAATTTACTTTTATAAACAGTAATGAAGCATAACTTTACTTATGACCAATAAATTTCTGAAAAGCAATTATAAATACTAAATGTGTATGTATTTATATTTAATATTCCCAACAGTTATAATTTTCTACATTCACATTTTAAGAGATGCAATAAATATTGAACTACTTAAACTCGTAAAAAGATTTTTTCAATTAATAAATGCATTTATTTAAAAATTTAAAATTTTGAATTCAAATACTTTTATTTCTAGTAACATTTTATAAAATATAAATGAGAAATGGATAATGAATTAAATAATTTCATGATATTGAAAGTGTAAATAGACAGTATATATATATATATATATATATATATATATATATATATATATATATATATATATATATATATATATATATATATATATATATATATATATATAATATCTGCAGAATTTAGATGTGTTAAATTTGGTTCCAATATGGAATTTTATGAAGAAATAAGTGTCTTTCATAAAACTTACAACGCTTGTATTTCTTATTTTGACATGTATTGTAGTCAAATTATAAATTTACTTCATGCATTGTTTGTTATATCATCAAATGGCTCAATATTATTGTTCTTAAAATATTTAAATTTCAAAGATCTAGATCCAACAATGTTTTCAGGGGTTTCGCGTCGTATAAACCAATGTCCATCTGTCTGATGGAGCAAAAGATGTGATTCATAGGAAACCTGTCGTCACTCTGTAGAAGATTAAGTTAAGGTATTTGCGTGCAAATTATAGGTTTCATCGCCTATGAACATCAGAATAGATGCATGAAACAGGCGTCTGTTTCAGAGGTCCAGACACAGCAATATTCCCTGAACAGTAGTTTGGGAGACACTGTTGATAGCCCCTTGGGTTCATCTGGGCGGTCAGTTGTTCAACAGTAACACGTCTATTTGCCCGAATTCCTCTCTACAGCCGTCATTCACCTGTATCATCTATTGCCCGTGCTGTACCATATTTACCACTTTCCTGATTTTATACAGTCCTATTTTGCCATGCATGATTATTTTTACTAAGGCGTCATACGAACAGTTAACAAACTTAGCCGTATCGGAAAACTTTTCACTCTTGGCCAAAAAGCCAATGATTTTGCCCTTTTGGACATCAAATAAATCGCTCCGTTTTTGCGTTACGCCAATGAGTGCAACTTTTTTCGAGTCCCTCACATTACCTTTATAGATGCTCAAATGC